>CAKAOH010040323.1:31570-46661 GCA_916701665.1 Sebastiscus tertius | reverse complement strand
CCCCTGCAGTGCGTACATAAAGCATCTTATTCCTGATCTGATGACTTCAGGGGCCGTCAGGTGCCTTAAACGCTGCACGACTAAGAGTAGAAAGTCAGTGACTGGATTTCCTGCAACAGTATCTGCTGGTTTGTGTTTCCAGGTCATTGTGTGCTGCTGGCACCTTTTTGGAATTGAATCCCTGCATGACCATGCGTGTTACAGCACACCGATCTGTTTGCAGTAACAAACATGTTGCCTTTTAAACTTAACGCTGACAAATCTAAACAATTGGTTGTTTTCGGTCAAGTATTGATTTACAGCAACACTGAGGCTTTCTGGGAAACTGATAGTTCCCTCGCAGATATGTTCTTCTTTTTTTTTTTCTCCACAGAGGTTGGATCGCATTCCACACCTCGTCTCACTTTACAATTGTACATTTATCACGTCGTCGGTGCAGCCGACTGGTTTCTCCGTCAGTCTGTTCTCGTGTTGGGGGCTAACATGCGACTCAGTACTTAGTGTTGTAGTAATATTATGACTTCTGGAATGCAGAAAAGATTTACCAATGGAAAAATCCTTTTTTATCTTTTGTTCTTCTTAGTTATGTTCCACAATTGTGACTTATGTTACCAATTTTGAGCAGAATAGCCACCAAGTGCAACACTTTTGAAGTATTTGTATCTCATAACACAGTACATCAAGCAAAACATACAGGATTTCTCTATTTGGTTAAACATCCAGTGAAATACTGGATTCATTTTTATTAAATGCTAAACTGACTTGTCAGATATTATAGATTATAGATATTGCAGATATGATATTGTCAGATTTAATAGCAGCTGCAGTTGAAGAGCGCTCATCTGAAACAAAGGAAACAGATTTGCAGTTTCAGTCAAACTATCAAAGCTTGTACTATATATATATATTTTTACTATATAAAGTACTATATCATTTCTTTAATTTTTTTAATTATTATTTACCTGATTTATCAGAATCTGCAACGGTTTTGATAATTGATTTATCGTGCAAGCAAGACATTTATCAAGCAAAACTATAAATATTCAACATGATCTCTTGGAAGATGTTTAAATAGCACAACATTTTAAGGACATGATAAAGCATTGTAGGCTCTTTGCGTGTCATTTAATGCCAGGTCGTTACCGTGAGACAGTCGCAGTTAGGTTTAGGCAACAAAACCACTCGGTTAGGTTTAGTAAAAAACATGGTTGAGCTTAAAATAAGTACTTAAACTAAATAAAATACATACATAAAACAATGTAACAAAAGTACAGAAAACACGTCACAAACATCACTAATGTAACATAACAACACATCGGTCTCCTGGTTAAAAGTCCTGTGTTTGTTGGACCTATCCACCTCCCATCCCACCACGTTTTATTCTACGTCACAAGCTCTGAGCGTAGCATATACACACACGGATGCGTTTGCATTGCAGTCAGTACAGTCTACATGGTGTACACATGACACGCCGAAAGCAGCAAAGGCGTTGTTATTGCACGCAAAATGACTTACAAATTACCGTGTCATTCATAAAGCGTCTCGAGATAACTTCTGTTATGATTTGACGCTATATAAAAATAAATTGAATTGAATTGAATATGCCATTCAGTGAGACCGGGCTGGAATACCATTAAAAACACTTGCAGATTCCAGCTCCTTGATTGTTTTTTTTTATTATTTTATTTGATGTTTTTAGGTTTTGGATTGTTGGTCGTACTTTAGGAAACTGTCATGGTCATTTTTCATTATTTTATAAATGAAAAAAAAATAATCAGATATTTTTTTCGATAATGAGAATAATTAGTTGCAGGTTTACACACTTGATTATTTCAGTGTCAGTGGCATCAATAACTAATTTTAAAAAAGTTTATAATTGTATCAGTCTGATTCAGATTCATCATGATGTTTACGTTAGATCCACTTCAGCTACCGTCTCAGTTAGCTGATCGCTCTCCACTCAGCTCGTTCAGATGAGAAATGGTGGAAATATAGACTTTTTCCAAGTAATAGTAATCCCACCACTTTCAAGATCCACGTCGGGTCATTAGCACTGTTTATCTTCTCTGATCACTTGCAGAAGAAGACACTTGATTTATTGAGTTTTTTTTTCAAAGTCAGGAGAAGACACAGGGTGTAGTGGAAAATAAATGTTATGAAGAGTGTGACAAATGACTCCTCCCAGGCAGTAATGAGTTAGCAGCATCAAGGATTTAAAATGATTAACGAGTATTAAGCAGATCTGGACAGAAGCATCCCGTCAAATCAGACGTGTGTCACTGTGCGTCTCAGCAGCGAGAGAGTCGGTCTGTATCTCCTGTGAGGACGTGTTATAACAAGTCATAATCTTTTTTTTATTGCCGGTGGAGGATCATCAGGACGCGGCGGTCTGATGTTCCTCTCCCATGCCCTGAGATTTAACCCGCGAGGCGGATCCTTCGACTTAGTCCGTTTCATGTCGGGGGCCTCTAATCAGCCGTGTGGTATTCGGACCTCCCAGCCGGGCCCCGGCCGTGTCACACAGCATTATCACGGCACATCGAGGCCCCGTCAGAAGCTCCTTATTGTCAATGTCAGTGGGCTAATTTCAAACAATTACACAGGAGTTTTTTTCCTCTGTGGTGTCGTGTTCTCTCAGCGTTCTCCTCATTAACCTCGTTAGACACGCTCAACTTAGCTGCTGGACTGGACACTGAGATCACTGTATATGTGTGTGTGTGTGTGTGTGTGTTGTGGTTTTTTTTAATACTAGTGCTGATACGATACTTTGAGTTTCAACACCGATACCAAAATGTTATTTATTTGATACCTTACTTCGAGAAACATGTTTGTCTACAAATTAGAGCTGCCAATTGATTCGAATTTTTTATTGCAATTGATCTCATGATTGTTCATAATTTTTTATCTGTTCAAAATGTACCGTAAAGGGAGATTTGTCAAGTATTAATACTCTTATCAACATGGGAGTGGGCAAAGATGCTGCTTTATGCAAATTTATTTCTATATTTATTATTGTAAATCAATTACCAACACAAAATAATGACAGATATTGTCCAGAAACCCTCACAGGTACTGCATTTAGCATAAATATATACTCAAATCACAACATGGCAAACTGCAGCCCAACAGACAACAACAGCTGTCAGTGTGTCAGTGTGCTGACTTGACTATGAGTTGCCCCAAACTGCATGTGATTATCATAAAGTGGGCATGTCTGTAAAGGGGAGACTCGTGGGTACCCAGAGAACCCATTTTCATTCACATATCTTGAGGTCAGAGGTCAAGGGACCCCTTTGAAAATGGCCATGCCAGTTTTTCCTCGCCAAAATTTAGCGTATTTTTTGGAGCGTTATTGTTGCGTTAACTTTGACAGCCCTTCTCCTTTTACATCTTTTTGTTTTTTAATAGCTAAAACAATTTATGAATTAAAGAAAGATCCCTTTATCACCAATGGAAATCAATAATCATTAGTTGCAGCTCTAAACATCATCATAAATCCACTTGCATGTCGTGATGTTGTAGCGGAGGTTAGACACACTTTCTCTGCCTCAGCCTTTGATCTCTCTCAGATCTCTCATCAGTTACATGTGGAGGGAGATAAGATTTCTCCGTCAGGGTATTGCTGGTAAACGTTGGCTGTTTATCCATCTTGGAGGTAGATGAAGCGTTTTTATGTCATGCCTCATGGGAAATAAAAGCTTCCAGCAGGCAACAACAAACACGGGTCATACAGGTAGCAGCAGCGGCGGTGGCCAAACATGGTGAAGGTTCTCTCTGTTTCTCATCACAGATTAATGTTGCCGTCGTCAGCCAGCCTGTATTGGGAAACGCCAGATCCATAACAGATAAAAAAAAAAAAAGATCAAACTTTTGTGTTTGATTTGCATCTCACATCAGTGGAGTTTAATGATGTAGAGAAGCGTAGCTTTGATTTTATCCTGAACTTTCAGTATTTGGACAAAGGATATTGTGTGTAGCTCAGTATTTTTTAGCCACGCTAGCAGCATGGCTCTGGTGCCGATCTGTGTCGTTACACTTGAGACTTGGACTAGAGTTTGACTCCTGTCCAAAACTCAAGACTTGAGCTCTGAATTAGATTTAATTAGCTTGAAACGACACATGACATGAAAATCTAGAGCAGACTTTCCTTTTGTACCAGATGTGTGCTTCCTTCTTTACGACGTTTCATCCTCTCCCCCTCCAGGCAGCCGCGAGGTTGCCTTCATGTACGCCATCTCCTCGGCCGGCGTGGTCTACACGTTGGCGCGTGCCTGCAGCCAAGGCGAGCTGGACTCCTGCTCCTGCGATCCCACAAAGAAGGGCTCGTCGCAGGACGCCAAGGGCTCTTTTGACTGGGGCGGCTGCAGTGACCACGTGGAGCACGCCATGCGCTTCAGCCAGGGCTTTGTCGACGCCAAGGAGAGGAAGGAGAGGGACGCCCGGGCGCTCATGAACTTGCACAACAACCGAGCCGGCAGGAAGGTGAGGAGGCACTGATCATCTGTAGGAATCACTTGAAGGAACAGTGTGTAACGTTTAGGGGGATCTATTGGCAGAAAGGGAATATGATATTAATAAGTATGTGTGAAAATAAGAATCGTTGTGTTTTCGTTACCTTAGAATGAGCCGTTTATATCTACATAGGGAGCGAGTCCTCTTCACGGAGCCGGTCGCCATGTTTCTACAGTAGCCCAGAACGGACAAACAAAACACCGGCTCTAGAGAGGGACATTCACGTTTTCCCGTCGGCCACCGTAGTTCTCCTACACGCTTGGCGCACGGGAGAAGTTTCACTTGGTTGCAATCTGCCTTTAAAGGATTCAATCGACCAAATTTGTTTTGGAGATTTTATTCTGAAAAAAAAATAACAGTTAAAATCCTGAGTTGTACAAGAATGATAACAGTACAAATCTATGCATGTTCACAGGGAAAAGAAAGGTTAAAAGTACGGCAGTATGTTTTCCAATAGTTTAACAACTATAGGATTTTTGCTAGAACCTAAAACAGACACAAAAGTAGAAAACAAAAGTATGAAAACTGTATTCAAAACAGATTCTTACCTGCAGGTGATGTTCAGATCTCATCGTCAAATGTATCTTTTAATCTGCATATTGGAAGGTTAAAAAAAAGAGAAATCCTTTAGTCTCATCTACATTAATATTAATTTAAAACTCTCTCCAATCCGTGTGCCATGTACGTGTGCAGTTAAAACCCCAAATATTCACTCTTAAGAGCACAAATAAAAAATGAATCTGCAGTCTTTATTCCTAAACAACACATTCTTTGCAGATGTGTTGTTATTACAGAATAATAAAAATGTTGAATATTACGTCTTCTCAGCTGACATAATTCAACTCTTAACCAGGCTGGGAGATGACAGATTTAAAGATGTACATCCTGATTGGATTCTGGGAGAAACACTGGAAATTTGGTAATAAAAAGATCAGATTTAAATATTAAGTATTGGTATCACTCTTTGAACAAAAACTAAGCCACTATATTACATTTTTAATTTATAGACAGAGGAGAAACTGGGTGAAAAATCATGAAAATTTAGATTATTTGCATTCCAGCTGCAATAATTAATCGATTAGTCGTCAACTATTGAATTAATCGTCAACGATTTGTTAGTCGGTCAAAAGTCAAAATTCTCTGATTCCAGCTTCTTAACTGTGAATATTTTCTGGTTTCTTAACTCCTCTATGACAGTAAACTGAATATTTTTGAGTTGTGGACAAAACGAGACATTTGAGGACGTCATTTTGGGCTTTAGGAAACACTAATTGACATTTTGTCACCATTTTCTGACATTTTATAGACCAAACAACTAATCAATTAATCCAGAAAATGATCAACAGATTTATCGACAATGAAAATAATCGTTAATAACGGCTCTAATTTTCATTATATAGTCAGCATGAGTGACTGCTGTTGGTCTATGTTATGTTACTGTTCATCAAGTATAATATATACTGTATAATGTATAATATAATAACAATCTTATCTGAAACTTACCTCCTGTTCTCTCCTCGCCAGGCGGTGAGGCGCTTCATGACTCTGGAGTGTAAATGTCACGGCGTCAGCGGGTCATGCAGCGTCCGCACCTGCTGGCTCGCCATGGCCGACTTCAGACGCACCGGCGACCACCTTCGCAAGAGGTACAACGGCGCCGTTCAGGTGGCCGTCAACCAGTACGGCACTGGGTTCACCGCCGCGCACGCACACTTCAAACGACCCAGCAAGAATGACCTGGTGTACTTCGAGGACTCGCCGGACTACTGCATACGGGACCACGAGTCAGGTAGACAACCACCCCCGACCTTCACAGAACAGAGACAGTCGCTGAGTACAGTGGTAACTTTAGATGCACTCAACTTTACAGTAAGCAAGTTATTTTAAGTAGGTCCAAACTACATGTTGAAATATTTGTCATTTAAATGCTCTTCAAATGATTTTACGTAACCAAGACGTATAAAAAAAAAAATTCTATTTCCACCCTAATTTATCTCAGTTTTAACTTCTGACCTCTTAAGTGGCTTTTGTTGTCTTTGTAAACGTCTGAGAATTTTTTATTTCTTTCCACCTATTCTCACTTTGCCACTTTTGGGTTGTATGAGCTACTTATCCATTGTCAGTGTATTACCTGCAGTAGATGGCGGTCAGCACGCTCCAGTTTGGAGAAACAGACAGGAATACTAGCACGGGAGCAAAAGAAAAATCAAAATCAGTTTAGGAATACGCTATATAATTTTACCTCGCAGAACATGGGAGTTTCTGGTCTACCGGTGCCTCGATTGGTTTGTTTGTTTGTGTTATTGTGTGACTTTGGTGAATCCGAACTAACCAAAGTCACATAATAACACAAACAAAACTAACCGATCGAGGCACCGGTAGACCAGAAACTCCTGTGTTCTGTTAGGTAAAATTAAAATTTTTTTTCAATGGAGTCTGGTGGCTTTGAAGAGAGCATAGACAACGGCTTCAGTTCCCCGTTGGAATGGGCTGTCTGACGGAGAGGTAAAGCGTTGAAAATATTCTAAATATAGCGTACACTTAAACTGATATTGATTTTTTAGGTTTGCTTCCGTGCTGGTACTCCTGACCGTCGTCTGCTATAGGTAATACTTTGACTATGGATAAGTACCTCATACAACCACACTTCAAAACACCACGAACTATCCCTTTAAAGGAGAGGAGGGGTGTGTGAGGGTTATGCTCGATCACGAATGTTCGGTTGAAATACACAAACAAAATCTCCAGCAGGTTAAATGTTGTCGGCATCTCAAACCTGTTAAATGTCCACTCTTGCTTTCAGTAACAGAACTGGTTCCAATATGTTTTTTTTTTTAATCATCTTCCAGTGTTTGTCTTGTGCCATATCGGTTCAGAGGGAGCCTTAAGTTCGTAGTTTAGAGTGTAGCTGGTATTGTACATACTCAGCGCAGATTGGCCAGTTATTCATAATTCAAGGGGACTTGAAATAATTGGTTGTTACTCCTGTATGTTTGCATAAAATTGAACATTTCTGGTCGGTGCCAGCATGTCTTTTGAGGTTCAGTTCACATTGAATGGCATGCTGTCATGTTTCTAGTGCGTAAAAACAGGGATTCATATCAGCAGATTTCTCTAAATGATGAATATGTTTTACATAGTAATCATGGAGGCAGTGGGTTCAGCTTGTATTGACAGCGTTCCTGCTTCAGTCTGGGCTTTCTGTGTTCTGCAGAGTTTAGGAAGCTACTGTGAAAATATTATCCTTTTTTTGTTGAGCTGTGTTTGTGTCAATCAAAATTCCGGCAGCTGTTCAACAACTGGATCGTAATCGTCCTGTTCTTTCTGATGTTTTTGATAGCTTCCTGTATTTGAAAGTGATTAAACTCCTGAGTAGAGAAAGTCGATCTTGACGTGACTCTGCAGCTCCGGTGTCAGCCTGCCCTTCACGCTGTCTTACAGTCTCTCATCAGGAGTGACAGAATCGTTACAGCTTGAGGGCTGCACGTTCTTGCTAAGAATTAAACATCAGATTGTGATCTCTCTGAGGATAATTCTGTAGGGTTTGTTTTTTTCTGTTGACTGATTAAATGAAACAGGAAACTCAACCTGAGGTTTCATTTGTAAGGCTAGAAGAAAGTTAGAGCCCAGACGCGGCAGTGTCAAGACAGATAAGCAGTTAAATATATCTGACTGAGTGTGTTTGAGTGTGAACAGGACGGTGAGTGTGAGAAGGAAAATGTTTGTGTTTGAAAACTGTGTGAGAGTAAGAGAAGTGTGTGTGTGTGTGTGTGTGTGTGTGTGTGTGTGTGTGTGTGTGTTTCAGACGAGGTGGATGCCTGTCAGGCAGCAGATGATCCGTGGCGATCGGGTGTCGGCCAGTTTAAGACCCATTACACACTTCTGTGGGCTGAAACCTTAGAGCACCACAGATCACTATAAATCACCTCCACTGGAAACACACACACACACACACACACACACACACACACACACACACACACACACGCCTGAGGGCACGATTGGACAGCAGAGAGAGGCATATTTCAGGGGCAGGTTGGATCACACAACACAATACAATAGTTTACAGTGGCGCTGTCCTCGACCAAAGAAATTCTTAGTGGTCCAGCCCTCATACGATTAAAATATGACTAATCGATTAGTTTTAATCTGTAAAACTGAGATTCTCCACAAAGAATCACACAAAGGCACCACTTTAAATATTGTGTTTACCAGAGATATGCTCAGAAAGTTTCTTCGTAATAAGTCATCCAGCAAGAAAAAAAGCATAAAAAACGACTAAAGCGACTAAAGAAATCTTAGTCGACTAGTCAACTAAGAGGGGGCAGCGTTAGTTTACAGTGTGTTTTGTGTCGAAGTCTTCTCTTTCCCAGGGTTATTATTGTAAACTAAAACAAAAATAAGCAGTGAAAAATATTGTTAGTTAAACTGAAACTAAGTGAAAACGATATCCTTTAAAAGGGGCTATATGGAGGAATCAGAAATTGCTTGTTAACAGCGACACCTGTGGCCGTTAAGCTCGCACTACATAGATGCGAGCGAGCATCGCTCGCACTACATAGATGCGAGCGAGCATCGGTCAAAACAGTGAGGCTACACACATATTACTGTATATTTCACATGCGTGGCAGTAATGTTAGCTTACCTGTCCAATATGAATTTTGCCAGCTCAGGGTCGGTTTTGATACCAAATGAAGGTCCCTCCATGAATCGGCGGCCCGGCCGATGTTGATCCTAGCTTTCCCCCCGACATCGATCACATTCCTGTTTTACAAGACGACTTCACTAGATATAACTTTGTTTTTTTTTGTTCAACCTTGGAGTTTGTGTTGGAGTCTGAGTTGTGGTGGGGGCTGGTCGCTTGTTGACGTTAGTGGACTCCATTTCTAGCCAAACGTTAGCTATCGTTGCACACTGTTAGCCCTGTAGCGGAGCTAAAAATAAAGGCACTAACGAGCACGCATGACGTCACTTTCGTTGGATTTTCCTGGAAAAAACCACCCACATCCTTCCCATTAAAAGCAGTCTACAGGCCGATAGAGGAAACCCAGAAAGTTGCGGAAGGTCTCATTTTTTAGGTTAGGTTACAACCTGTTCACACGATTAGGAAACATTTATACATGTAAAAACTTACATACAGTCCCTTTAAGAAAAACTAAACTGAAAATTTAATTTGATTTCATTTTTCTTTTAGCTCTGATATATCGCTACCGAAAAAAAAAGGAGACGGCATGAATTTCCGTTAACTCTGGTGACGTTGAACCACAGACACTGAACTGACTTGACCTTCCAGGAGACGGCGCTATGACGCGATTGTCTCACTAAAGTAGCTCAAAGATTAAACATTAAATATTATGGCCATTCCTACACAGTTCTCCAACCATGTATTCTGTACGTAGATGTAGCTACATACTTCTGAGACATTATACCTGGCCCTGACAAAAACAAACTAAAACCTTCTGAAAAACTGAAATAAACTAGTAGAAAAACTAATCGAAAATTCAAAACTATTACTGTTGACTGGACTTTTGCATTACATTTGGGCAGCACACCAAAGAGAGTAGATTACCCTCACTCAAAAAATATTTATGCTTTTATTTTTGTATGTTTTCTTTTCAAAGTCTGCTTGGAAATGCAGTTGAAAGTGCAGGTTGATGAGAGAAAGTCTGCATTAATGTGCAAAAACTGTCCTATTTTCTTTGATTTCATGGTGCAACCTGAAACAGAACGGGGTGTTTTTGAAGTTGAAGTGATGGTTGAACACTTTGTCTTGCCCTTTGCTGCACGTAGCATTATTTTTCTTGCTCAAGGACACTTAGGAGTCAAAGGAAATGTTGGATGTTGCAGCGAATCAAACCTGGGATTTGTCTGTCATGGGATGGTGTCACATACTCCGTGTGTGCAGTATAAGTTATCAGGCACCGTCATGGTTTTTTTAGGTGCTGAGAGAGTTTTATGACCTTAAAGAGTCTTAACTTTAACCTGCTGTTTAATCTGACGCATGGTTTTAATTTAGAGCGCAGAACTGTTTCATGTTTCATGTCTGGAGATAAAAGCTACGAGAGCGTTTTCTAGTCTTTGAGTCTGGAAGTTAATTCTTGATCTTTGGGAGCTTTCGGCTGCTCAGGTGTTTTATTTCTATATATTTATATATAGTATAGTTATGTGTATCTTTTGGGTTGTGACAGTTTAGGTACAGACAGGAAATATGGACAGAGAGGGAGAGGGTTACAACATGCAGCAAAGATCCCTAGCTGGATAGATATCTAACCATTAGACCACCAGGACGCCTGCTGAAGTTACCTACGCCGGGTCTATTAGCTGAAGAATAATTCAATTTGTGGAATGTTTTACTTTAACGTAAGACATTGATAAACTCGTGAGTTGAAGCAGTCGATTAGTAGATAGACAGAAAATTAATCTGTAACTATTTTGATGATTTATTTTCGTTAAAGTCCTACTTTATTTCACATAAGAGAATAATAGCGGATGCAACAGCGATGGAAGATCAACACACCTTACACCCGCTGATGCAACTTGTCTGCTGGAGGAATACAATGCAGAGAAAAAGTGCGTTATTTAGTAGTTTCAACCAACTTAAATCTGAAGCGACACCAAGTATGGGAGAAAATAACAGAAAAGGTAAACAGCATAAATCCAACAGCCATTAGTACTGTTGAAGACGTTCAGAAACGATTCAAGAATATGGTACAAGAATCCCAAAAAGGTATGGATGAACAGTTGAAATAGTTAGCTGAAGCTGGGCATACACTGTACGATTTTAGAAATGTTGTTGTGTAACTCCTACTCCTACTGTACGAGGAGATCTTTTGCGATGTAAAGCCAAAACTCACAATTTATGTGCTCACACTGTACGGTCCGATCGTCAGCCACGACCCGAGTGCTCACACTGTACGTGTTAAATATAGGAAAAAAACACGGCCCGCAGGCCAACCCAAAAGCAACATAACTAAAATATATAGAAATAAAACACCTGAGCAGCAGCCGAAAGCTCCCTGCGGACCGTTCTGCCTGTTGACAGTTCTCAATAAAGATTTGTTTGAAAGCTCCGAGGCAGGTAAAGTTTGTTTGCCAGCAGAGGTCTGTACGGGTCACAATCCTAACAAGGCAGAAACGTGCTGGCTTGATCATCTATGCCATCCTGTCTGCTGATACGTCTAAAAAACAAAGAGGCGCTAGCGTATATGGACTGGCAGGTGGCTAGGAAGACGTGGACAGTATGTCTTGTTTGTTTTGTAGAGAGAATTGGAGGTAAGCTCGCTACGTTTTACTATATCTATTGTACTTTGTTATCTTGATAGCTACGCCCTGATTGACTGACGTTGGGGAATCGGCTCGTGGCTCTGCTTCAACTGTTAGAGCCTCGTGGACGGCCGGACAAAATTTCTGGCGGTCGGTTGGGAGGAGTTAATCAGTCCTCGGTCCCCCCGGTACCCTGCACGACGAACGACGCCCAATGAAGTCGTTCGGCTCAAAATTCGGGCCAGAAACGAGCTAAAACCGTACAGTGTGTATGCCCGGTTTTAAAGTTATCTAAACGTAATGGATAAACAGTTGTAATAGTTAGCTAGCTTTCCTATTTTCCTATCTCAGATTAAGTCAGTCTTAATATTGATGCAACAGCTCAGGCTTCATTAGACTAGTCCAACCTGACAGTCTAAGACAAGTCAATACTAAGTTTATGCAACATTAAGCCATATTGTCCCTAACCCAAAGTAATTGACGTCATTTTTTTCTTCAGTTTTGGTTAGTGTAAAGTTGGTCTTTAGTGGCATTAAAAAAGTCCTAAGTCTAACTTGCCTTAAGCTGTTTAAGACGGGCGTTTGTTTTCTGTTTCCGGGAATTTTACAGACCGAGCAATTAATCATTTAACTGACAAAATAATTAGCGATCATTAGCTTCATCCTCTCTACTGACAGTCTGAAATCTCTAAATCCTACTGAGATCGTGTTAACCTCCTGATGGACCCCCGGAGGTCTCAGGGCCCCCTTTAGAGGACGAGTAGAGGCTTCACAGCAGACATGAAGGCTTTCTGTGGTGTGTACATGTAAGCAGGGTGAGGTAACACACACACACACACACACACACACACACACACACAGTGTTCGCTATGGGCCTCTCATGAGAACTTAACTCGCTGCCTCTCTAAAGACCGACTCCTCTGGGACACACACAGAGAGAGAGACAGGCATGTAAACTCACTGTACTGTACACTGAATCAGCCTCTGTCTCTCTTTTAGACACCCAAACATGAAGCGCAATCATTTTTTGAAACACACACTTTGAGTTATTCACGTCTTTCTCCCATCACACACACTGAAAAACCTCTGAAAGACATGCAAACTCACCCTCAATCATTCTGAATAACACACACACACACACACACACACACACACACACACACACACACACACACACACACACACAGAGAGCCCACAGAGATAGCGAGACGGCCCCTCTGTGCCTCCTTAAAGTGTGAAATCAATTTCCCTCGGCCCCGGCGAGGCTCAGGTGCTAAACTCATCTCTCGGCGCCCCCTCATCTTAATTCAATAAGCAGACGCAGGGAGAGCGAGCGAAGGCTGTGAGGAAGACTACGGCCATGATGTCATCCCTCGCAGGGCGGCATACCGGCGGATGACGGGCGGGGGTGGAGGGGGGTGGGGAGGGGGGCGGGGCTTCAAGTCATGCCCAGACATATTACCTGGCGAGGGAATGGTGCAGAGACACACACAGAGAGAGAGAGAGAGAGAGCGAAGCAGAATGTAAACACGAGCAAATTCCAGAACAATGTTCGAGATGGTACTTGAAGCCAGCGCATCATTTTTTCTAAACCTTTATTTATACAGGAGGAGTCGGCTGAACACACACATGTTCTTCTTCAGTCACACTTCTGCTGCTGCTTCACAGTCAGACAGTAACAGATAGTAACAGTCCTCCGCTGGCTCAACGGCTCAGACGTTTAATCACGTTTTTAGAATATACTTTTGTGTGAGTAAACAGCAGTGTGTATCTTTTTCTGACGCACTGAACTGTAATTACCACGTCACTTCCTGAGAGCCTCCTTGCCGGTTGTAGACGCGTAACCACGGTAACCCGTATCATCCTCATGTGACCAGTAATTTTAAAAATAAATATTACGCCTATAGCAAAGTTAAATCTTACACTTAAATTGAAGCGTTATCCACGTTACAGAGCGGTACTCCTTTGTGTCGATGCCGGCGTCCAGTGTTTCCATACTGTGATATTTCACCTGAAACAGTATGCAATTCGCGTACTATTGGTTCCATACTAAGGTTTCGGACTTATTAAAAAATCTTTACCAGAAAAAAAGTTGTAATATTATGAGAATAAAGTCAGAACTTAAGTCTTAGTAAAAAAAGTAATTTCCTCCGCCACAAAAGAGGCAATTTCCTCATCAGGTCTGTGTTTCTTGCACAATCATTTCATGGTCCTGATACTGATGATAATGTGGTGCTGATGTGCCAAAAGATGAAGTATTTTGTTATTTGGGAAACTTATACTAACGTATATCTTCACAAGATGCTCCACGTTCCTCATTTTCACACACGCTGCTCTATTTCCTCTCTAAACTAACACGTAAACATTATAATATTATGACTTTATTCTCATAATATTCCGACCTTTTTTCTCGTAAACCTATGACTTTATTCTCAAAATCTCAGATTAATTTATTTTTCCTCAATGTGGCCCTTATACTCCGTCGTACCTACCAGCTGTCATCTAAAACACTACAGAAATCAGCAATCAATGCATCTGAATCAATGCAATGGAAATCGATACGTTCACTGTTGCAGCTGATAATAATTGAATCCCACAGTAAAAGCCCCGAAAGGGGAAAAGAAAACAGCATTAGTGTGCACAGTTGAATAACTAATGTTCTCAAATAACTAAACAATATGAACACATGTTTACGGGCGTCAAATAATCATCTTAACGATTTCACATTTTGCCTGTTGAAAAATGTTGTTATCCCCGACGCCCCCTAAACAAATGTTATTGTTTAATGTTGCGTTCTGATAATTTGTGCCCATGAATTATTAATGTGACAACACAGTTTAATAATTCAACAGCAGTAATGAGTTTTTCTTCTCCGCAGCACACGCCGGGCTCTGTACAATCCAAACTATTTATCTTATTTACTTTATTCTCGGCTTTTAATGAATTGCCGTTTGCCAGCCCCGGGTCGCTCATCAAAACAACGACACGTCATAATTATAATCACACAGATATAAGAGCGGCCTCTGGCCTCCGGGATCATGTCAGTGTTGTTTATGATATAATATAAAGAGTCACTATTTGTCTGAAAGGTCTTTTATTGTAGTTTAACTCGACATAACGAGCTTTGATTTCTTGTGATAAAAGAATAATTATCTGGACATGATAACCAAAACTGTCTCGTCATGATCTTTCGATAAAAACGTGAGATTCTGATGTGGTTATGATCTAAAGATTATCAGCAGACGTTCTCAGCTGGCCGCGATGTTGCTCGTATTTAATATCTTGAAAATTCACTCTCATTAAGAGAGATTACTTGC
>CAKAOH010040323.1:19653-31550 GCA_916701665.1 Sebastiscus tertius | reverse complement strand
AAAATCTTAACACCACAGTGGCTGTGTGTCTTTGTTAAGGGAAATTATTTCAGATTATAGCCAAATAACACTAATATTTCTATAATATGTACTCTGATGTTCAGTTTCCAGCAATATTTCCCACACTATTTAAAGAACGGTTCCATCTGTTGTGTTTTTTTCAAATGGAAATGACCACTCTTTTCGCCATTGCAAAAAGCAGTGACGTAGGTTACCAAAGTAAGCTTATCATAGCTAATCAATAAGGTTATGAATAATGTGAACGCTAGCACTAGCTGAGTCAAAGTTAGCTGTGCTAAGTTTGGAAATAAGTGAAAAGGTTAGTTTGTATTTTTTAAAGTGGGGTTGTATGTATACTCATGCGTTCTTCAAGGTCAAATTACTGCTTTTGTGAATGTAGACTGGTGGCTTTGAACAGTTCCCATCGTGCAAGGTAAAGCGGCTGCAGATGGGAGCAGCAGAAAATGGATTTTAGCCACCTCAAAAAACATGAGTTTAATCTATGTTTAGAATATTTTCCCAGCTTTACCCCGCCGATGAGGAACTGAAGCTGTTATATCGCTGTCTACATTGATAGGTTAGTTAGTTAGTGTTATTTTGGTGAAAATAGGCTTGGGAAATTAGCATTATGACGCTAAAACATACATACTTCAACCAAAATTTTAATGTTTGGATTTGAATACATATGGAACACCACTGGGAAGCTACAAAATTATATAAAACCTAAAAAAAAAAAATAATAATAATGGCCTTTAAATGTAAATCATACAGTCTCTGAAGTGTAATGCATATCTTCTCCTCTCCCTCTGACTGTTACATTCAAGTCTGACCTTTCAGCGTCAGAGTTGTACATCAGTTCCAAGCCCCTCTGGATGTAATTTCCCTTGCAGCTATGGTGAAGAGTAATTTGCTGTGGTTCTCGCTGATCTATCTGTGAAGAATGCTCGGACTGTGCTGCGTGAAACATAAATTCTCAAACTGCCACATAATCTGTCCACTGTCCCTGTCAGCGGAGAGAGAACTAATGATTTTTTTTTACATCATTAAGCTTGTTCCAGTGCTTGAGGGGTCATTGTGTGACAAGTCTGCCTCGCACTGTCACGCTAACAAGTGCTAACCCATGGCGAATTCAGTACAATTTGGAATTTTGGCTATCAACAGTGACATGTGTCTTTTTTATGTTGTTTTTTTACCTCCTAGTTTGATAGAGATCAAGTGGTCCAGTGTGACCGAATGAACCTTCTTCTAGAAAAGGACTTTATTGTTAGTTCCAGTCAAAGATTATTACACCACCGTGAGAGCATTTGTAAGGTCATCAAGGCCAGCTGGGTTAGCAACTGGACACTCCGTTAAACCTATACTTCCATGGAAGCACTGCAGCTTGTATACATTTAACATATTTCTGGGCTTTCTTCATTTTAAGATGTAGGACATCTGCTTTACTTCATTCATATTTAATTTGTATATTCTATCGTGGTTAAATACAATACAGTTGGAACATTTGTATTTAATATAATGTTTAATTCAACATGTAAATTATCTAAAAAAGGCACAGTACAGCTCCTTCCCATGGCGATCACAGTGGGTCATTTAAAGTTGCAAGTAATTATGCACAGCTTCGTGCAGTGAGAACACAGGACAGGATACGGCTTTCTGTTGCTACTCGGCCTACATGTTATTTTGTGCTATTTAACTTTTACATGAAATCATTTGCATCAATTGTTGGCTTGATTGTTGTTCATCAATGAAGCGTCACTTCATTGATTATTTCAGAAGCTAAAAGTTTAGTTCTGTTCACATCTCCAGTTTTCAGTCGACCTGCAACGACTAATCGATTAGTTGATCGATTGAAAAATAATTGCCAACTATTTTGATAATTGTTTAATCGTTAAAAAGTAATTTTACATGCAAAAATGGCATTTCTGTTTTTATATAACATTAAAGTGAATATCTTTGGGTTTTGGACCAACAAAGCAAGACATTTAAAGACATCACCTTGGACTTTGAGGAACTGGGAAGGACATCTTTCACTGTTTCCTGATATTTTATAGACAAAACGATTATTCATTAATCTAAAAAACAGTCGGCAGATTAATCGTTATTATTAGTTGAGGCCTTAGTTTTTAGTTTTGCTGCTTAAATGTCCCACGATATTTACTGCAGTGACATTACTACACATTTACTGTTACTGAAAGCAGCCTCTATAATCATTGAAGAAAACACTCATACATCAATACTGTACATCATTTAAAAAGCCTACAGGGACTGATAGAGGGGGAGTGAAATGTCTATACGGGGTGTGGGTCTCTAAATCGGAGTAAATAACTCATTCTGGCAGAGGATTAATGCGAACACACAGATTCGGATAACGTCGGAGCCGATCCACACATCACTACTCTGCAGTATTAAAGGATAACTGCCGCATTTTTCAACCTAGATCCTATTTTCAGCCCGTTAAGCGGCTGGCGTCTGCAGCGTTCTCCTTCAACACTGGACCGATTTCAAAAAAAGTGTTGTCCCCATTAGTCACGAAAAATCAGGTCCAGATTGAAAAATACCAAAATTACCCTTTAAGATCTCGCTTCCACAATAGCACTTGTTATGCTGAAGGAATCTGCATCCTAAATGCTTCACTGGTTGCATCAACAAGCACTTTAACTTGTCACTATAAGGACATTTGCCATCTGGGTATTGTTGCTGTATTGAGGCGGTTTGATGTGGTGATTAATTATTGACTCTTGAAGGTGTAGCTCAGCGCAGATACACACCTGAAAACATACTGTAGATACAGTGAGTGGAAGTGTGTGTGGGCGGCTGGAGATTTAGGAGACAGTGAACACTATCAGTGTGTGTGTGTGTGTGTGTATGTGTGTGTGTGTGTGTGTGTGTGTGTCAGCGCTGGATGTCTCCTGTAAAATGAACAGCTGATGAAGAGTGGGAGTGCAGGCTGACGGCTCCTATCATCAATCTCTCATCTCTCCTTCATCTTCCTCTCCCCCTCCTCTGTCTCATCTCCACTGCACCGCCAGCATTATGCTACGCTCCCATTGGCTCCCGACAACCAATAGAACTGTTCCGATTGGCCACGTTGTGGTTTTTACGTACCGCCCAAGTCACATCCTCATTCCACGTTGGAGCGAACTTATGTCTTAAATCCTGAGTAAATTTCCCAGGATGCTTCTCACCTTTTGCAGCCTGGAGTAATTGTCCGTGTGGGTGTCGGAACGGCTCCATCAGTAAATCTCATTTAGGAAGGAAACTACTGAAATGTGTTTTTTGCATTTAGTGAATAAATCTGATTCAGTGGGAGGTTAAATATCCTGCTGCTGCTGCAGGAAATGATTCAAGAAGCATTTAAGTTCCTCTGATCTCAAACTTTAGTTGGGGCACCATGTTTAGGAAGAAAAGGTTTAAAGGTTCTTTATACGATCTTCAGAGCATTCATGTTTTTTTTTTACCATTGATTTGTGCGTGACCGTTTAACGACTTTTTCTTTTGGATAAATAAGGACTTTTATTTGACTTCTGGAATGAAATGAGTTGTTTTTTAAAAAAAAAAACATGCAGCGTAAAAGCAGTATGGCAAAGTTTGAATTTATTAACTAGCATTTATTTATAATAATTTGCCAAATTTTGGGGGCAGTGCCTAAATGATATCCACGCTAGCAGCTGATGTGGCTCCTGGAAGATCTACATTAGCTGCCTCATCGTTAAACACCTCAAACTGGAAATCAACACTCAACACTCAACACTCAAGATTCAAGATTCAAGAGTTTTATTTGCCATTTGCACCTATAAGCAGTTTACACCGAGTCAAATTTAAGAAAGGGAAAAAAAGGTAGAAAAGGCACAAGGTAATTACAGTACAAAATAATGAGCACATTCAACTACAACACAATAAATAAATAAATTATTAAAATACAAAACTCCATTCAGTTCAGGTGTGCTGTGTGTCAGTAATGGTATGGAGGTGAGGTGAGGTGCGGGGTATTTGTGTCCCTCTATAATGTCCTTTGCCACCAGTCTGATTGTAGCTGTGGAAGAAGCTGTTGTGAAAGCTGAGGTGCTCTGAGAGTGGAGATGCTCTCTGGCCTGTGGTGCCTCAGGTTGTGTCCTGATTCCCTCCACCGGAACAGAGAGTGAGCTGGGTGGTGTCTGTCCCCCAGGATGCTCTGTGCCCTCCTCCTGCAGCGCTGGGTGTATATCGTGTCCATGGAGGGGAGATTAGCCAATGATTCTTTCTCCAGTTTTTTATGACTCAAATGGTGTCACAGTTTATAAAGTGAATGATTATAGATAAATTATTATAAAGACAGAACAGATAAAACCCTTAAATCCTCACTGACCTTCTCTCTCTCTCTCTGTCTCTCTCTCTCTCTCTCTCTCTCTGCAGGGTCGACGGGGACGGGAGGGCGGGTCTGTAACCGGACGTCTCGCGGCGTGGACGGCTGTGAGGTGATGTGCTGCGGTCGAGGCTACGACACGTCGCGGGTCAGCCGGACCACCAAGTGTGAGTGCAAGTTCCACTGGTGCTGCGCCGTGCACTGCCGCGACTGCCACCAGCAGGTCGACGTGCACACCTGTAAGGGCCAGACGTGACCGAACACTACCGACCGCGCCGTGTTAAACCAGCAGGCCTACTAGTGGTAAAAACCCACTCCTTTTGTACTGGGCTGCTGTCATCAAACTGTAAGTGACAATCAAAAAGGATATTCTGACTCCATGAATGCCACTCAGCCTTCATTCCCCCCTCCCCCCGAGATCACCCGTCAATCAAACCGTAGGTAGTTGGGTTTGAGTATCTGTAGGTGGCGCTCTTCCATGATGTCTTTTTGCTGCTTATGCTGTTTATTCCAAACATAAGGGTCTTCTGTTCTGTTTTATTCAAATGGTAACGCCTCCTCAGCTGTTAGCAAAAAGCAGTGACGTAGGTTAAGCTGATCAATGTGAACGCTAGAACTAGAGGCAACGTTAGCTGTGCTAAGTTTGAAACAAATGAAAGGCTTAGTTTTGATTTTTTGAAGTGAATACTCCTGTGTTCTGGGAGTTAAAATGACTGTTTTTGCGAATGGAGTCTGGTGGCTTTGAAGAGAGCGATACAACGGCTACAGTTCCCCGTCGGAAAGGGCTGTCAGACAGCGAGGTAAAGCGGCTGTCGTATTATATCGCCCTCTTCAAA
The DNA here is from genome assembly GCA_916701665.1 of Sebastiscus tertius. NCBI lineage: Eukaryota > Metazoa > Chordata > Actinopteri > Perciformes > Sebastidae > Sebastiscus > Sebastiscus tertius. The sequence goes on along the minus strand of CAKAOH010040323.1, from coordinate 26,372 downwards.
GCCACCAGACTACATTCACAAAAACAGTAATTTTAAGCGCAGAACACAGGAGTTGCTGGTCTACCGCTGCACGGATCGGTTAGTTTGTTCGTGTTATTGTGTGACTTTCGGAGCTGAACTAACGTGGCGTCCACAGCAGTGCGTTGCTTAGCTTCCATGCCGGTACTCTCCTATCTGCTTCTCTAAACTGGGAGCACGCAGACCGCCATCTAAGTTACTGTATGTAACGTTAATACTATAAGGATGTATATATACTGTATATGTAGCAGCGTCATCATGCAGAAACCTACGTCAGGTCACGTGGGAAAAAAGTTTGTAGAGGGACTTGGGAAAATAGCATTTTGATGCTAAAACATACGTACTTTGGCCAGAATGTTAATGTTTGAATACATAAGGAACAGCACTGGGAAGATACAGAATGATATAAAAACTTCCAAAAACTCCAAAATAATGGCTCTTTGAATGGTTTGGAGGTAAACTACCGCCCTGAGGACTGAGAAAACATACACTGAAAATATATCTTAAGTTATATAATCTATTGTAGAGAGAGTGACGTTGTTCCCTGTAGAGTCGGAGAGTTTCAAGCTTTTTTGATAAGGCGTAGGTACTTTACGTCCTGGGAATGACAACAGCTGGTCTTTCATACCTGTGGGTGAAATCGTGGCTCTGCAGTCTGGATGACATCGTCTCGACCCCGGCGTTAATCCACTCGTCTTCTTCATTGTTGCTGTTAAAAGCCTCTAAATTAATGAACACAGTTAAGGATGCACTTCAAGTCGTACTTACGTTTCAAGTTCCAAAAAAAAGAAAAAGCTGCAAGATAATATTCTGTGCATGTAAAAACACTCTCGCTGTTAATTACAGCTTCCAAATCCAGCACAAAATCACTAGTTAATCCTGAGATAGATAAGAAGACTGCAGCCTGAAAACACATTCAGTAAAACACCAGCTGGTCACCATCACAACCTGCAAATCATCCCTCGTTTCTTCTCTTATTTCACTGGTTTTATTAACTCTCCAGTATCTGTGACGTCCTGAAAAGATTACTGACACAAGAGTGTGTAACTAACTGGTTACCTGCACCGCTGCACTCCCCATCTAAACACAAAAGCTCTACGTTTGTTTTACTTAACAGACTTCCTGCTTGTTTCGACGCTCTCTTTTAGTGTCTAAAATGTGCGTCCCACAGTTAAACCGGTCCGGCCTTTATTTGTTTGTTTGTTTGTTTGTTTATGTAAATATGTGGTTGTGTAAATTAAAATCAGATGTATAGTGTATGAAACATTATCTGTAACCAATAAGCACATTTAACTAGATAACACACTTCACTTCCTCTGGCCGTGCGAGCCAATCACAGGACACAGGAAACGTGGCCACATTGCAAAATCTGACTTTTGTTTTGTGTGTTGATGCCGTGTTCCCAGATCTCAGCAGATAAATGAGGCGATATTGTTATTGCTGTAAAAAACGCAAGTTTTAGCTCATTACTCACAAATCATGTATACATGCTGTAACGTTTTTGCCGATCGTTTTCAAAAGCTGCAAATGAACAGTGTGTAACATTTAGGGGGATTTATGGGCAGAAATGGAATAAAATATTAATAAGTATGTTTTCTTTTGAGTATAATCACCTGAAAATAAGAATCGTTGTTTTTTCGTTACCTGAGAATGAGCTGTTTATATCTACTTAGGGAGCGGGTTCACGGAGTCCACCATGTTGCACCTCCACGTTTCTACAGTAGCCCAGAACGGTCAAACCAAACACTGGCTCTAGAGAGAGACACGCGACATCTCCTCTTTCCACCCTCCTTAATCAGGCTTAGGAAACAGTCATGATTGACGTTAACTTCGCTGACCAGCGACTCACGGGACTGATACCAACGAGTCACGTGACAAAATAAACCAACGTTATTTTTAGTTTCACACGGGACATGAACTACTTTAGGAGCAACGGAAGTCAGACGGCGGCTGGTAGTACCACGGTTTAACACTCTGCGATTCACGTTAACGCAGTTTCACAAGCGTGTCAGAGAACTACGGTGGCCTTTAGGCAACATGAAAGTCTCTCTCTAGAGTCAGTGAGCCTGTAGAAACATGGCGGTGCAACATGGCGGACTACGTGAAGAAGACCCGCTCCTTATGTAGATATAAACGGCTCATTCTAAGCTAATGAAAACACAATTCTTGGTACCAGGTTACAGATACACTAAAGAAAACATCGTTAGGAATATTATATTCCATTTCTGCTAATAGATGACTGAAATGTTCCACACAGTTTTCTATTAGTTTCTGTGTGTCATGATAATCACAGCTGTTGAAACATGTTTGAGTTGCGTAATCGTATTTAGTGGACATCTAGTCTGCATTCATTTGTCAAAATGACATTATCATTCCCTGGTAATGCAGTTAAAGATCAGATTGATTGAATACCTTTGACACAAATTGATGCAGACTGTATGTTCTCTGATGGATTACACATTTCAAGCAAGTTTCAAAGGGTTTTCATGTCTTAAAGAAATATAACCGTAGAAGAACTATGTTCAAGTTTCTAAAACAAAGCTTGTTTTCCAAAAGTTATCATCTGCTATGAAAAGTATACATGTGTTGTAGTAAATGGGGATAGAAATCCAAAACCGCTGCTCCTTAAAGGGATAGTTTTGGTGTTTTGAAGTGGGTTGTATGAGGTCCATAATCAGTGTGTTACCTACAGTAGGGTAGGGTACAGTACGGTCCCCGGTTTGGAGAAACAGACAGGAGTACCAAGCACGGGATGCTGTGGACGGAGGCAGCAGCAAAACAGATTTTATGGCGCTTTCACAAGCCAACATTTAGTCCGTAAATGACCTTCTGCAGAAGTCTGATGTTTGCTTGACCTCGCAAAATAAAGTCCACAAAAATAGTGACTTTAATAAAGTCATTCCAGATAAACTGAAGAAGGGATTCGTGTGCACAGTAGATCAGTGCCGAGTCAAAGTGAAAAAACTTCGACAGCAATATTTCAAAGTCTGTGATTTCCTGAATAGAAGTGGCAGCTGTTGAATTTGCTCCTTCGTACACACTGCTCAGCAGGTCATCTTTTTTATTTTGTCCACTTAAATTTGTGCATTGTGAAACTGAACCAGACCAAATAGAAAACACACCAAAAGTATCAATTTCTCTCTGTTTCATACTAACCAAACAGACTATGGCTTTAAAATCACCCTTAGACACCTAAAACATCTGTCTAAGTGTACGCTATATTTTCGCCGGTTTACCTTGCTGTCAGACAGCTATGCAATCTAGGTTTCCGACGGGGAACTGAAGCCGTCGTACCCAGCTACTGGTATGCTCTTACCAAAGCCACCAGACTCCTTTGATAAAAACAGTAATTTTACCTCAGTAGTTGCTGGTCTATTGCTGCTTTGATTAGTCCGAACTAACCAAAGTCACAATAACACAAACTAACCAATCAGACCAGCAACCTCTGGTGGCTTTGGCGAGAGCATAGATTGATCCAATGGCTTCATTCCCCATCAGAAAGGGCCGTCTGACAGCAACGTAAAGCTGTGAAAATATTCTAAATATAGCGTACACTTATTGATTGATTTTTGTGAGGTGTCTAAAATCCATTTAAGCTGCTTTCCCCCGTCAACAGCAGTATATTGCTTTGCTCCCGTGCTGGTACTCCTGTCTGCTTCTCCAGGGCAGGTAATACAATGACCACGGATAAATACCTCATACAACCCCACTTCAAAACACCCAAACTATCCCTTTATGAATATATCATGTTTGTGTCTCAAATACAGACAGAACAAAAGATTCCACAGATAAACATTACATACCCACCAGGTTGTTTTAACGATGATGTCGGCTGTATTCAGACCGGTCGAGGCGGTTAAACACAGGGGTGAATCAAAATGGCGGGAAGAAGCCGGCTTGCAGCAATACACAAAAAGTCCTTTATTGTATTTTTTTGTCTTTTCACTTTTTTTTTTAATGATGGCAATTGATCACCTCTTTTTTTGTACAACAAAAGAACAGCTTTAAATGATTGAAAACCCAAAAAATGCAAACATATCAAATAAAGTCAAAACCAATTCTGGATTCCATTGTTTTGCCTTTTTGTTTCATGCCTCCTCCCGTCGTCCTCAGTTTGGTTTGAACTCGCTATAATCTTGGCACAAAGGTGCGTCAGTCCGGTCCAACGCAGCGTTCTGGGTTTCAGTTCAGCTGTTTCTGTCTGGATGGAGGTCGGCTCCTGGTCCTGGTCCTGGGGGTCTGATTCTGGTCCGGTCCGGTGGGTCGGGGTCAGATGCGGGTGAGTTGGTGCCAGAGGCTGGACGGCAGGATGCTCTCCACCTTCTCCATGATGAAGTTCAGAGGAGCGAACAGCGTGCTGAGGAACTGCGGCGAGACAAAGAACAGTCACATGAAACTTTAAAGTCCAGGTAAAGTCAAATCAGAGGTTTGTTTCTAAACACAGTATACAAAAACGGGAACTGTGGAGTTCGACTGTTAAACTGTTTTTCTCCATTTTGTTCAGGATTTTTATGGCGGGCCTGAAATCATGGTTAGATGACGCACTGGAGCCATCCTTAGCATAACCCCGAGGCAATAATCCTATAACTGATGAATCAACTAATCGTTTCAGCGTTAAACATCAACGTTTTAAATCCACATTTCCACTCTGTGAGTTCAGAGCAGCTGGCTGTCAGCTCGTCCTCCGGTTGGTGTTTTGGCAACAACCAGTGAAGAGGAGGTGGGGGGGTGATAGGGGCTCCACCAGAGCAACGGCAGGTCATAGAGGTTCCCACTTTGTCAGATGGCAGATAAAAGCCCCGACAGGGTTTTTTGTGAAGAAGATTCTCTTCTTCACCTGCATGTATCTGCCTGGTTAGTCGGCGGTTTGCGTGCTTTGAAAGAGCTGCGACGGCGCTGACGTCGGCCTCACACAACGTTGTATCGCACATCTCTGTTCCAGCTTCAAAGAGCACTTCAGAGTAAAGCTTGTGTGTCCCGTGTGTTTGAACTGGGTGGGCGGCGGCGGAGGAGAGGTCGGCGTCCTGGAATCCAAAAAATAGAGACGCAGCCCTCCGATACACCAGATGAAGTGGATCAGGGTGTCGGCCGTTAGGGATGTGACGGTGAGGACATTTTCCCACCGGTTAATAAACTTGTGACAACACCAGTGTTAGCGATTACACCGGACATCTTTACAAGAAAAGATGTATATGTATGTATATGTAGATCAATATATGTGTAGAGCGCTTCGTTTGATCTTTACCATTGGATAACTGTGTGTCAGTCCTCTCCGGTCCAGCTTTTGCTGCAGGGCCTCAGGGGTCTAACGTTACCCGGCACCGCTGCACCGCACACACCAGCTGTGACCGCTCCGTCCTCTTCACGTTGATTACCTCATACGTGACATTAGGTCACCTAACTCTGTGTCAATAATAAAATATGTGCAGAGGATGTGTGGAGCCTTTTTCAAACCTGAGTCTGTCTTGTGATCAAGTTAGTTAGTTTAGATGACAACCTAAGCAACAGCTATGTATTAAATATAATATGGTGTTTGCTACGTAAACTGGCAACTCTTTCTTTGCTTTTAATGCATTTAAATAGATATTAAAGTTACATATTGTAGTTAACACCTACAGTATGAATGTAGTCAGAGAGCAGCCGGCCTGTGTGTGTGTGTGCAGCACTTCAGCTCTCAGCAGGTAGTGTAGATGGTATCTGCTGATAGTGTCACATCAGGGGGGAGAGATGAGCTCACCTGCATTCCAGGTGAGCAGCGCGGCGCTGCAGGCTGCAGGGAGAGGAGGCGGGGGAGGCAGCGCCCTCCACTGGCTGCTATGATACAGGAGGGAGGGCTGTAGTTGGCTCTGTGTTTAGTACCGAGGGCTGGAAGAGGACTTTTAACCGCAGCAGGTGCTGTAGAAATGATTGATCTAACAGCTTCTGAACTTTAATAAATGTCCCTCTCTAGCACGGTTATCCGTTGGTGTGAGGCCACAGTGGAAACGCATGTGTTCACGGCTTGCTGCAGCACAGCTGGATTAAAGTGGGCTGTACCAGGATGGCACCAACTCACCAACAGGCGAGTGTCCAAGACATGATACGGCTGTAGATCTGATGATACGACTCTTTAAGGTCGATCATCGATCTTTGGCCTCAGGTGTTCTGGTACCAAGTACACCTATGAACCGCCCTATGCTCGGACATGGTGTTTGTTATGGCCAATCCATGACGAGCCCCCCAACAGAACTCTGCTGTGCGTTACAATACCAATACTATCCTACTATTTAGTATGCCAGAAAAAGATTTTGTGTGTCCCAATACGTAGGATGTCAAATGTAGTATAGCAAAAATACCAGGAAGTCCTACTGCGCCCGGTCACATTTTGCAGTATGTATTTTGCTTTTCTGGCTATTCTGACCAGCGCACCGCTGCATGCGAAGCACTAATCTCGTCGGTTAATAATCGGTTAACGAGGGTCGGTTATTGGTTAAAACATTTTTTTCAAAATTAGCATCCCTAGTTGGTACTAATGGATCTTCACTCACATCTTTAAAACTGAGCTCGCTACAACCATAAAACTGCAAGTTGCATTAATGTGTTGAAGAAATTAATGCCGTTAACTTTGACCGCATTAATTCAAACTGATGATTTTGTAGCTGTAGATCTCCGACACTGGGAGGGTTCAAAACAAAAAGTTTATCCTGAATGTGGCGGTTGAG
>CAKAOH010040323.1:0-19633 GCA_916701665.1 Sebastiscus tertius | reverse complement strand
TGTGAGGCCACAGTGGAAACGCATGTGTTCACGGCTCGCTGCAGCACAGCTGGATTAAAGTGGGCTGTACCAGGATGGCACCAACTCACTGGCAGGCGAGTGTCCAAGACATGATACGGCCGTAGATCTGATGATACGACTCTTTAAGGTCGATCATCGATCTTTGGCCTCAGGTGTTCTGGTACCAAGTACACTTATGAACCGCCCTATACTCGGAGGCCAATCCATGACGAGCACAGAAGTCCAACAACAAAGCTTCACTCACATCTTTAAAACTGAGCTCGCTACAACCATAAAATTGCAAGTTGCATTAATGCGTTGAAGAAATTAGTGGCGTTAACTTTGACCGCATTAATTCAAACTGATGATTTTGTAGCTGTAGATCTCCGACACTGGGAGGTTCAAAACAAAAAGTTTATCCTGAATGTGGCGGTTGAGAAAAAAAGGTCACAGCGACATTGAAATTGAAGGAGGTTATCTCCGTGGAGCATATTTCATAGCAATCTGCTGTTAGGTTGTGACACTGTGTGCAAAACAAGACGTTTTGACCTGAAGGTGGCACATGAAGAAAGGTCACACGGTCACTAGATATATTATTCCATCCGGCACGCTTTATGGAAATGAGGCTATTAACTTTTTAAGATCGCTCGTCGTCAACCGGAGTGCAGCTTAAGAGGAGAGTTTCGTGCCGGAGAAAAGGTCAGCGAAATCATAGAGACATCCACAGCGACAGCTTAACTTTGATGGATTTTTCTGCAGCAAAAATCAAAGTTCTGTATTTTGTCTTCGCTTAAAACTTTCTAAACAAGTTACTGTGTGCGTGTGCGTGTGTGTGCGTGTGTGTGCGCGTGTGTGTGTGTGTACTCACAGCTTTAGCAAACACTCCCATGAGCTCGGGGAACTGGTGTGTGAGCAGAGCCAGCATGGCGGTGAAGGAGCAGAGGCCGGCTGTGAAGAGGATGAAGAAGGGCAGCTCCTTCTTAGGGTAGACTGACACCTCGTGAAACACTGCTTCCACGTGGGACAAACACACACAGAAACACACGCACACAAACACACACACACACAAACTCAATGTTAGTTTAGACATTTACATCACATATGTCTAAAAATGTACTTTACTGACCAATTATTTAAAACTGTCTATGGTAGAAATAACAACACTGCTCCCATATTTATGCCCATATGACTTTATCTTGAGTGTTGATGGAGCAGCTGCATAGCCTGGCACTAAGTGATCCAAACTCCATTCAGAAAACAAGCATTTTAGAAGTAGTTTGTTTGTCATCTTGTGGACAGACCTGACAAAACATGAATTCCAACTTTTTAACAAATCAGCATCATTGTGTTGTTATTTCAGCATCCTTTTGATCTGTTTATTGCAATTAAATTATTACAGCACAATCTGTTTATTTTGGGTTCATACCACGGTTAGCGCCTTCTTCTCTCCGGTGCGTCTAGCGCGAATTAACACAAATGAAACTGGCGGCCCAACTCAGTGCGAGTAAAGCGCGGCAAAATATTGACTTTGCTCTTGGTGTGAATGCGACATAAGTGAAGATACATCGGTGTATCCTTTTTGGCACCCTTGAAGTATAAAAAAAGGTGCAACACACAGCTGGAACAATCTCAAACCACGGCGGGAGCACTCCACAGATTTAAGTTGTAAATTGTTGCGATCAAACTTTCTGCCCTTCACCTTTTATGTTAAATAAAAAAATGTAAAAATGTATTTTGGTGAGCAGCAGTAATGTGATGTAATATACAATATATGTATACGTCCATCCACCCAGCTACACACACACACACACCCACACACACAACCACAGCACAGTGTGTTGCTGCTGGTGGCTGGAAGCCAACTTAATCAAGTGAAGGTTTGTGTGTGAAGACAGACGAGCTGCTGAGCAGACAGCACGACGACGCTCAGCGCTCTGTGAAGGAATTTGTCTCATCATCATCAAGCATTAAGAATAACTATAGAGAAATTTCCAGTCTATTCGCTGATGGTCTTGTTTGCGTTTGTAGGTCATATAGAGGCATCAATATTAAATTGAAACCGTTTCATAACAAGTTAAAAGTTCCTCACAGTAACTTTACGTAACATTTTCAGTGCAGGACTTTTATTTGTAACAGAGTATTTTTGTGTGTTATTAGTACTTTTACTAAAGTAAAGGATCTGAGTACTTCCTCTACCGCTGTCTTTTTGAATGACGCTGCTGCGACTACAAGTATTACTATTATTACTACTGTTTGATTTAACTTTCTATTTATTAAGACTAAAATCCAGACAGTATTCCTCGCTGTTTTGACTTTTCTTTAAAGCGTTTAAAGAGAGAGAAAACAGACAGATTGCCAGTAGTATGTAAGATCATATTTTTTGGTGCTTGGACTGTGTAGATAGACATTGTGTGCACGTATAAATGTGCGTCAGGGCGTCTCTTACTGGGTAGCAGCTCTCTGTCGGCCGTCTCTGTGCAGATGGGGTAGGGATAGAACAGGTGACCCTTCTCCAGAGGATACGGGATCATTCTGAACGCTGCAAACACACACAGAGAGAGTTTTAGTTGCAGACGGCTGATTACTTCTTTAATAATTGACAGTGAATTTCCATGTGGCTGATGGAGTGTGTGTGTGTGTGTGTGTGTGTGTGTGTGTGTGTGTGTGTGTGTGTGTGTGTGTGTGTGTGTGTTTGGTAACCGTTTGTGTACTCACTGCCCTCCCAGGTGCAGTGCAGCAGGTTGAGCGCCCCCTCTACCCTTTTCCAGTGCTGCAGGTGGAAGAAGGCGTAGGCGATGGCCTCGCTGTCTCCTCTCTTCAGGATGTGTTCTGGAGGAAGAATCAGACTCTTCATCTCCAGCAGATACTGAGGAGGAGGAGGAAGATGAGGAGGAGGAGGAGGAGGAGGAGAGAACAAAGGCAGATGATCAACAGGATGAACAAGCGATATCAATAAAGGACTGTTTGTTTGAGATTATTTAGAAACAGTGTCTCTGTTACATAAAATGTCCTGTTCAGTATGTTTACTCTATCTCGGTTGTAGGGCTGTAACAAATGTCTCTTCTTTTTTAAACTTTTGAAGCTTCTATTGAGGTTTTCTGAATGAAGCTTTGAGTATCTGTCATCATATTTTATGATGTCATCACCCTAAAAATAAAAACAATAAAAATCCTCAAATTTAAATAAAGTGATTCTTAGTCTTTTTTTTTATTAAATCAACTTTCTTTAATGAATATAACTCACAAAACGCCAACAAATATGAATTGTAGCAGAATATTTTGTTAGATAAAAATGTGAATCTATCTTTTTTCAATAAATTTGGACTTTACAACGCTCTGGAGTTATTGGAAATGTTTGGATCACACGAGTCTGAAACAATCCTACGCAGCCACCACTGGAATGTAATTCTACAAATAGTATTATATTAATAATATTAGTGTAGCCTGATCCTTCTCTGCAACTGTGCAGAAATACGGCTTTAAACACAATGAATAGATATGCAAAAAGCTGAGCAGCATTTGAATGTTGATTTAGAATTCAAATTGTCAACGGTATGAATGAAGCTTCCAACTATTTGCTTGATAACCATAGTTATCTTTTAAAAAATTATCTTTTTTGTAAGAAGAACTTTATTGCAACATTAGTAGTTCAGGACTCTTTACGTCCTCTGGTTAATGAAATGAAAAACTCCCCTCGAGACGACGATACCCAGAGCAAAGAGAAACTTCTTCAAGAGATCTTTTATTCCATCCGCTCTCATTTTACTTAACAAATGATTTCACGAGATATTAAAGACGGCTGCTATTTCTTTTATGATGTCTATTTAAGATATGTATTAACTGGTAATATTTTAGCACTCTCATCCCAACCGTTTGGCCCACTTAGGCTTTTTTTTTTTTCTAATCTCTTGTAATCTAACCAATGGAAAAGGAAGCTTTTAAATGTATGTATGTCTGTGAAGTTGACAATAAAGATGTCTGTCAGTTATGCAAGCGTGACGAAATCGCATTTGCGTCAGTGTGTCGACCTACAATGCATCATTTGAGGTTGACTTAACTGCAACTCCGCTATGCTTGCATAGTGACAATAAAGTTCTTCTTCTTCTTAAAAATGATTGATTATCTGATGTGTTTATTCAAAACAATTATTATTTAATTTTAATTTAAATAAATGATTTAAAAAAAAAACTCTCAAATATTGATCTCAGTATTGGTCTTGAACATCCCGTAGGAGTCTGGCTCTACTGGTAACAGAAACGGATGTTTCATGTCAACAGTTCAACACCTTCACTGACAGGTAGCGTATATATGAGTCTCACTTTGGGGACGTGAGGGTTGAACTCCACCGCTCTGTGGATGGCTTCTACTGCGTTCATCTCTGCTGTGCTCAGCCCTCGCCTGGATGCTGCCTCTGGAGAGAATCTGCACACACAACACACACACACACACACTCCTGTCAGTGATCTCACTTGGGATTACACATCACTATATGATCAAAGTGATTCTGAAAATAACTCCCAGGGTGCTGAATAAAGGCGCTGAAATCCAGGCGGCTCACTTGTCACTAACTAGCTGCTCCGTGTACGAACATCACATCGATCCCTGACGTGTAAAAGACCGTCTGTTTCTCAACAAAAAAAAAAAATGTACTGAGCGTTTTGAGTACGCTTGTATTAACATACATGTGAGGACCTGAGCAGGAGAATACTCCAGTACATCACCAATAGTACATTCAGGGTGTGAGATAACAGATTTAACGCTTATTTGAGCAATTTTGACACTAAAATTAACAGAAAAGATAAAGCAATAAACAGCAAATAATTAGGTCCGTCCTATTTACTGGATCGGTGAACAACGTTTCCATTGCATAAGAACCTTATGGGATGGTAAGGATTTTTCCAGGTTAGCAAAATCTCAGGGTTACCAGGGAAACGGAGTGAATGCATTGCAAAATACTTAAGATTATGGTACTAAAACGCATGAAAAGATAAATTAAACGTCTTTTATTCTTTGTCAAGTGACCACGGTATGAGCGGTATTATGCCTGAGAAGGTGTCCATTATCAAGAATTAGTGGATTTCGCGGAGGCAACCACCCAACACGCATCCGAGGACGGTTCCAGCCTCATCGTACATTCATTCTTGATTATGGACACCTTGTTGGGTGGGCGTTATCCCTTACAAAAGGCAGTTTCTATGGTTTTATCTGTGCACCACCTTCATATGTTTTACAGGCATAAATAACCCCGTACCTCTGGGTGACCGGAGCGCTCTGGCGAGACACAAACACTCATAATAACGCTGATCAGCCCTGAACCAAAGAGCAGACTAACCGCTAAGCGCTCAGCTAAGCCCTATTCTCTCATTCACGCTGAGCAGCTCCCCGGGCCATGTTCAGCTCTATTTTACAACTCTTAGATATCAGAGCAGGTATGTCGAGCATCCCCCCCACCCCCACCCCCACCCCCACCCTGTATGAGCATTGTAGACGATGAAAAGCGATACTCACTTGTCCGATACCGCCCTGGCTTTAAGCAAGGCTGCTGTGTAGCATATTGTTGCAGATTTGGGTAAACTAATATCTGTGGAGGAGACACAAAGCAGACAGAGAGGGAGGGAGGTGTTTAGTGAACATAGCAAAAAAGGTTGGAATTACAGGTGATAGTTAAGAGAGGCAGGGTCAGCTGCCCAGAGGGGGTTCTGAATGTGGATGATGAGTTCAGGTTTCAGAGCTTCGGGGGTGTTTTGTTATGTTATATCTTATATTTTTACTTATTCAACAGTTAAGTGTGATCTGCTCTGTTTTCTCTCTGACTCCAACACTAAAGCTGAGATACTCTATGGAGCAGATGAATAAAAGATACTGTAACACCTGTTTTATGACAACGCACCCTGACAGACCAGCGACTATGTTTACATGCACACTAATATTCAACTATAATCACTTATTTAATTTCTATGTGAACATAAATAAAAGCATTGAACTCTGCGTGTGTATGTTTGAGTCCCTCACCGTCGTACTTGGCCAGAACGGCCTGGACGTCGGCGTAGTTCTGGAGCTCTAGTAGCGACTCCAGCAGGTTCTCGTGGATGTTGAACATACTGAGGAGAGGGAACTCCTTCATTAACTGGAAAACACACAACTGTTGTTACATGTAATACCGGACAGGGGGCGACACATGCACAGTCAGCAGACAAAGAGCTTTTGGGTCATCATTAATACAGTTACAGAACAATTGTTGTAGTTAAAGCCTGAGTGTATCTGAGTGAATGTTATTGTACATGTGTTGTCTTTGTGTCGTCTCCTGACAGAGAGGAATCAATGAACAACCTCTAGTCAGTCATGTGTGGCTGTGTGTTTGTGTGAATGTGTGTGTGTGTTAGGGGTGTCAAAGTTAACACGATAACAATGCGTTAATGCAAATTTGTTTTAACGCCACTAATTTCTTTTACGCAACAACACAACTTGTGATTTTTAGGTTGTTGTGGGCTCAGTTTTAAATCTAACCATGTTATGATTTGAGCATATTTTTTATGCTAAATGCAGTACCTGTGAGGTTTTCTGGACAATATCTTTCATGGTTTTGTGTTGTCAATTGATTTCCAATAATAAATAATTACATACATTTGCATAAAGCAGCATATTTGCCCACTAACCCCATGTTGATAAGAGGATTAAATACTTGACAAATCTCCCTTTAATGAGCATTTTGAACAGATAAATATGTGTGTGTGTGTGTGTGTGTGTGTGTGTGTGTGTGTGTGTGTGTGTGAGAAGGTACTTACATCTCTCATCATTTTAACTGCTTCTCGTGTTCGGCCAAGCTTTCTGGAGCACATGGCCAGTCTTCTCTTTATGTACACCAATACATTGGTGTCTCTTCCTGGTGGAGGAAACACACAAAGACATGATGTAACACACATACATACACATACAGAAAAATGGTGAGCATGATGGGATCAGTTTTTCTAACCCGGGCTGATACTCACTGTGCTGGGCTTCGTACTGTGTACCGTGATGTTGGAGCTGTTGGCTGCGGCGATAGCAGCCCTCTCCAGCTTTTAGAGCCTGTTTAAACAAACGTTCAGCCTCCATGATGGTTGTCGCTTCTTCCTCCGCCAGCAGGATGTACGCCGTCGCGCAACTACAGGAGGAGAGGAGAGGAGGAGAGGACCAGGATCTGTTAACCAGGAAATTACAAACTTACTTATTCTCACATCCTTATGGAGTCAGTTTTGTCTACACAGCGCGGCGTCCTCTGTTGCTATAAAACTGCTTTTTACGATTTGTAGGCAGCATCTGACAGCGCACTGATCAAAGAAGTTTTCCTCTGAGTCAACCTGCTATCACGGCCTTGATATGAGCAGAAAGCAACATACAACACTGACACAATTCTTCCGCGATGCCTTTGTAGTCGCAGACGCTCCTAAAAATAAACCTACACTGCCATGAAAACAAGTTATCTTCCCCTATGAATGATGCAGGCAGTCACCCAGAGGGCCAATCTGTGAGGAGATGCATCATCCCTCCCACCGACACAACCCGCAGTTTCCAATCTTTCAATTTATACCACATTGAAGTCTATTGACCGAAAAGAAACAGTGTTTATTATCATTTTAGATTTAGGGATAAAAGAGGTTACCAAATAATTAAAAGGACGAAGAGATGTTTATCTTTTCTCTGAGTATTAATGGGGACATTTTTGTCCTCAAGGGTCTGAGTGTATTTTGGTTACACAGTTTATTATAGCGGAGGTTGAACTTCCAAAATTTGAGGAAAAAACTCCCAATCTTGCCAGAATTATCGAAAAATGAAAAAGCCAAAAATGTCCCAAGTGATGCATAAAGGTTAACAGACAGAGACGTTTAAATTGTTCTTTTGCTTTCTTACATTAACACCTTCTCTAATTTAGATGACAACCAACACCCCTAACAGCTGGTCTCAAAGGAGAGAGTCGTAAAGCAATAGACAGTTCTACTAGAGAGACAAAGAGAGGACGATAAAGGAAGTGAACTCACTCTTCCAGCTCCAGAGCTTCATGTGCTGCGGAGATGCGAGCCTGTGGGTTCCTCTCTCTCCACGCCTTCTGCATTACTGACACCAAACAAACACATTTCAAGATGTCAGAGGGGTCACATTATCACCTCTCTCAAATCAAGATACAAGTACTGTATATGCGTGTGTTTGCTTACTGGCATCAGCAGGCCGGAGGTGGTCGGAGTCACAAGTAAAGAAGGTCTGATGGTCTTGTGCCGACAGATTCATATCGTAGTATGTCAGCGGCTCTCGACCCGTTACCCACGTATATCTGAAGACAAGCACAGAGACGCGTTCGTGATTATCAAGAGAGAGAGAATAAAAGACCTGAGCTAATGTTAGATGTTTGTTTAGTTTGACTGTAAATGACTCAGACTGTGCTGACTTAATGGGTATTGTACTGAGACTGAGATGGACCAAAGTTAAGAGCTGGAGCTCAGCGTGCGGGTTGATAGGTGGAGAAAATGACAAGATAATTACAACGTGAGAAAATAGAAGAGTGGAGGATGATGACTCAACAGGAGGAACGGACGGGAGACACGTCAGAGAGAGAATAAAAGGGAGAGTGACAGAGAAGCGAAACTGATGAGAACAAATCAAAACGGGTGAAAAGAAAAAGAAATGGGAGAGAGGAAGAATAGAGGAAACACAAAGACTAAGGGCTGTTGTGATAATAACACGTTAACACAAATTTGTTTTAACGCCACTAACTTCTTTAATGCGTTAGTATTACAGCTAGATTAAAGCTAGAGGCATCATATGAAACTAGAAAACCTGAGGAATCCACTGATACCAACCATGTTATACTGGCCTGTCGGGAAGGAGGATAAATAACGCTCCAAAGTTACACTAAGGAGAGAAAATACTGCCATGGGCATTTTCAAAAGGGATCCCTTGACCTCTGACCTCAAGATATGTGAATGTAAATGGGTTCTATGGGTACCCACGAGTCTCCCCTTTACAGACATGCCCACTTTATGATAATCACATGCAGTTTGGGGCAAGTCATAGTCAAGTCAGCACACTGACACACTGACAGCTGTTGTTGCCTGTTGGGCTACAGTTTGCCATGTTATGATTTGAGCATATTTTGTTATGCTAAATGCAGTACCTGTGAGGGTTTCTGGACAATATTTGTCATTATTTTGTGTTGTTAATTGAATTCCAATAATAAATATATACATACATTTACATAGAGCAGCATATTTGTCCACTCCCATGTTGATAAGAGTATTAAATACTTGACAAATCTCCCTTTAAAGTACATTTTGAACAGATAAATAAACGTGTGATTAATTTGCAATGACAAAAAGGAGGAGTGAGAAGTTGATACGGAATGAAAGACAGGATGGTCAGAAGAGAAAAATGAAAGAGGCGAGAGAAATTTACTGAATTCAAGGAGAAAACAGCAAACTGATGACGGCGAAGGAAAAGAAATAGTATATCAAAGACAGATAAGGAAAACAAAAACAAAGGCAAGAACACGAGACAGACTGATGATGAGAACAAGCAATAGAGAAGCCATACAGATCAGAGAGAGAGGGAGGAAAAAAGAAAGACAGCGGAGGCCAGAGCTCCAGAGGGTTTTCACATGCAGGTAACTCGGCTGCCGTCACTCACCGATTATATTCGGCTCCACGAAATAAATTCAGCGGATTTCTCCATACTTTACATTCTGCAGGAGGGAGACGGAGAGAGAGAGAGAGAGAGAGAACAACACTGGTGATGAGTGTCAAGGGTAAAGTCGACACTGAGCCTCCTCGGCACACTTCAAAAGGACTCCGCTGTGCTTTCTGCCATCCGGCCTGCTGCTGCCTGACTGGCAATCGACCCTCTGTGAGAGGCACGGCTGACAGGCAAAAGGTCTGAAAACTCCTCAGTGACCAAACAGGCTTCTACACAAACTCTCACTGCTGTCAGAGAACCGTCACGGGCCAGCAGTGAACAGATGAATGGAGCATACGGGATTGAAAAATATGGGGTTTTAAAATGTTGATACCAAAATATACTTTTGGACTTCCTAACAGACGGGAAAACTGCGGCAACTCTACTCGGATATTTGTCTATAATGAGGCCCCAGAATGTTTACTGGGAAGGAAGGATTTGAGGGGGCATAATGGGAATTGTAGGATCCAGCGTTTTTTGAGCTCGACTTGGAAGAACTGAAGGTCAGAATATGCTCTGCTACATCGATTTTGATCTTTCTTTTTTAGGATTTATCTCTCGCAAGTCCCCAAACTTAATGGAAGCCATTTATAGTGACTATTAGGGTTGCTTTAGGACTATTTATTCATTGTTTGTTCTATAAAATCTCATAAAATAGTGAAAAATGTCCATGAAGAGCCCCCGGTGACATCTTCATATTGCTTGTTTCTCATAAATATTTAATTTACAATGATACGAAACAGAGAAACGCAGCAAATCCTCACATTTGAAACGCTGGAGGCTGCAGATATTTGGTATTTTGCCTTGATAAATGACTTTAAATGATCAATTTATCAACCACTATCTTTAAATCTAACCACCGTCTTGCGTAAAACACACCAAGGATACCCAATTTTTGACTCTATAAAGAGTGGAAAAGCCACTAAACTCACTCTCAAGAGAAATACCAAAGCCAACCAGTAAAAATGAAGAAAGATTTCATGGTTTCAGTCCCCCCACACCTATTGAATTCATGCTACATTCTCTCATTTCAAGTGCAGACCTATAGCTAATCAATCAAGTGACTTCACTTAAACTGTCCGACTCAGACTTGTGCTGTAACAAAGGAGGATAACATGCTACACCCTGCGACTCTGGTTTCAATGGAGGGATTTACACAGAGCAGATTATTAGCCAGAAAATGTAGGATTAGTACAGTCGAAATAATTAGACTGCCTTTCTTCTCTCAATCACGGCTTGCTGATTTAACACGGCACACATAATCCTATTTAATTCAAAGTTGTTTGGCTGTAAACAAAAGCAGGCTGCGTCACGCCTCCACAAACAGTTCGACAACACGGAGCCTTCGGAGGAAACCTGTAGAGATTATACCGATCAGAGGACGATATTACCATCTGAATTTACATTGCAACTTTCTTTTTTATTACATAAATTGCTGTAAAAAAAATAAAAAGAAGAAGCAGACTGAGCCTCTTAATGTATGCTGCATTATGGGTACATGTGTAGGATAAATGATTTGTCTGCCATGGAACCAAAGGAATTATTCAACACTTCCTCTTTTGAAATGAATGAATATGAAATTCACATACAACAGATTAACCGCGATCAAAGCGCCACTGATGTAGAACGGAAGCCGAGACGTCGCTAAGCGGAGCTCGCTCTGAGTGACTGTCGCTGGACGGACTTGAACTTCTAAGATCTCCTCGACTCTAGACAGAAACAGAAAGTTTATCCTGTTTTTCCTACGCCATGTTTCTTGACTTGATCTTACTTGTCTTTACGTTCCTTTTGTTTTAGTGGGTGGGAAAAAAGCATCAGATTTGATATTAAAATGATTAATCACATAGTTGTCATGGAATGTTTGACCGCTGTGCCCTTTCCTTCCTGCGGAGAGGCACGGGGCATCCTGCTCTCGGCGCGTCTTTCTTTTTTGGCTGTGATCCCCACTCTTATCTTTACAACCAATGTGTTTATTATTAAATAGTTTACAAGAGCACAAAGTTTTTCATAGATCTAGCCTCTTAATTTTGCTCTCAAAGTGCACCAGATTGACGCATTTAACTTTATAACGTACAAAGTGTTCATTCTAAATGCATGATGTTGTTGTATAAAGTCAATGAGTAATCGTGTTAAATAAACATGACTTCAATATTGACCAAGATATTCATGATTCGGCTATGATTTTTGCCATAATCGAGCAGCTCTAGCGCAACCATTACTAAGATACAGGTCTATTTTCTGATCCACAGTTGAAAGCAACACATTCAAACATATCTGGCTGGAGTAACTCAAATATGAGCCCAGACAGGCAGTCTCTAATTAAAAGTCGATGCATCAACTCCAAAAAGGCGTCGCAGGACGACAGGTATTGTGTTTCAGTGTTAACAGCTGTCTATATCTGCAGCAGCAAAATGACTTTGATAGCAATTCTATTAAGAATACAATAATAGGTAAAAAAAAAAAAAAAAAAACCTAGTGTGAAAGCGCCTCCCAAAACTCCACATTAAAATCAATGCTTTCATTGCCTCCAGCAGGCCAGTGGGGTTTGTTGCACTGCAGCTGGAAAATTGCTTTGACATTTTACAACATTTTGGCTGCTTAGTTTTCCTTTTTGAAGTTAACACAGCAGAACCGAACTGAAGGGCTCTGTTTTACTGCAACTAGAAAGGAGAAGCTAAAGTGACTCCGGGCCAGCCCTTTGGAGCAGTTAGATAAATAGATGATGATGATGAACACCATAACAATTCAAGCATCTGTTTTTCTGTTCATGCTGTTCTTGTGTTTGTCTCATTTTTGTTGTTATCAGTTAGAAAAAAAAAAACTCCCTCCACATTTTCTTAATTTAGAGGCAAACTAGGGCTGAAACTAACAATTATTTCATTATTAATGTGCCGAATACTTTCTAGATTAACCAATTTGTTTGTATAAAATGTCAGAAAATAGGAGGCATGCAACGATTAATCAATTAGTTAATTTTTGATAACTGATTAATCGGTTTGAGTGAGTCAAAAGTCTCTGATTCCAGCTTCTTAAATGTGAAAATATTAATAATAAATAATAATTCAGTGTTACCAGATGTCTATATATGTAGCAGCAAAAAAAATAAATATATATATATATAAGCAAAAACAAGAAAGCCTCTCCCAAAACTACACATTAAAATCAATGCTTTCATTGCCTCCAGCAGGCCAGTGGGGTTTGTTGAGCTGACATTTTACAATATTTTGGCTGCTTAGTTCTCCTTTTGGAAGTTAACACAGCAGAACCAAACTGAAGGGCTCTGTATTACTGCAACTGGAGAAGAGAAGCTAAAGTGAGCAGGGACTGCGAGCCAGCCCTGTGGAGCAGTTAGATAAATAGATGATGACGATGACCACCAAACATTTCAGGCATCCATTTTTCTGTTCCCGTTGTTCTTGTGTTTGTGTCATTTCTTTGTTGCTTGAGTTGAAAAACAGTTATTTTAGAAAGGGGAGCAAGGTAAAATAGCAGCAACAAAACAGTTTTGTTGGTTTCATAGGGGGCATACTCTGTAATCACTTGCTGGTAGAATGTGAGGAAAACGTAAGTGTATATTAACATGTTTTTAAAAGGTACCCTGGAGTGAGTGATGGGAAATGTTCACTGTGATGTCAAACAATAAAACAGCGCTGTATCTGTAATGCACTGCCAGAAATACTGCAGTTAAACTTAAAAGATCCTGTCTTTCTTTTTGTGCTGATGCTGCACACAACACTATGACGTGCTCTTATCGTATCTTATATGTCTTGTAGTGGATATCCAATCTATCAGCTCTTACCGGACACACTTTGTCGATTGGAGTCGGCCTCTCCATTACTGGTGTTGGAGTTGCTGGGGGAGCTGCTGTCCACTCCGCCCAGCAGGGGGCGCAGGTGGCTCACAGACACCTGCTCTATGAAGGAGGTCCCATATTTCCTAAAATACCACCACTCAAATATCTGAGAGAGAGAGAGAGAGAGAGAGAGGTAGAGAGAGAGAGAGAGAGAGAGGGAGGGGGAGAGAGAATCTTTAATTTAACTGTTCATTTGACTTTCATTCAGTGAAGACTACGTTGTTGGTTGTTTGAGTATTATAGCTGAAAAATCCAAGCATCTACTCTCATTCTTCAGTAAAGTAATTCAAGTCCACTAAACATAGAAGTAGTAAATCTTAGGGCTGTCAATCAAATATTTAATTGCGATTAATCTCATGAATGTTAAAAATGTATGTTAAGGGGAGAGTATTTAAAGTAAGTATTTAAAACTCTTATCAACATGGGAGTGGACAAATATGTTGCTTTATGTAAATGTATGTATATATTTATTATTGGAAATCAATTAACAACACAAAACAATGACAAATATTGTCCAGAAACCCTCACAGGTACTGCATTAAGCATTAAAAATATGCTCAAATCATAACATGGCAAACTGCAGCCCAACAGGCAACAACAGCTGTCAGTGTGTCAGTGTGCTGACTTGCCATACCCATTTTCATTCACATATCTTGAGGTCAGAGGTCAAGGGACCCCTTTGAAAATGATCATGCATGTTTTTCCTCGCAAAAATGTAGCCTACGTGTGGAGCGTTATTTACCCTCCTACGCGACAAGCTAGTATGACATGATTCCTTAGGTTTTCTAGTTTCATATGATGCCAGTATCTTCACTCTAGCTTTAAAACTGAACCCGCTACAACCTAAAAACCGCAAGTTGCTTTAAATATTAGTGGCATTAAAACGAATTTGCGTTAACGCGTTATTATCACATTAACTTCGACAGCCCTAGTAAATCTACAAGATCAAGTCAGTCAGATGTTCCAGATAAAACAGGATGTTCATATAAAGAGAAGTACTGGCGGCTAAATAACTTCAGACGTGCTCAGCTAGAGGCTATTCCCCATCTGCTTTCCAACACCATCTTTATGATTTTAATCAGAATGTGGACTAAACTACTCCTGTAATTAACACTGTCTGCATCATTGGGTCTCAGCCTTGTGCTACAAAAGGCCCAAGAGTGTACTTCTACAGAGTTTTATCAATTACCACCTTCAGCCAGAGAGGAGCGGAGAGGAAATAATCAGTGAAACCTGCTGTTTGCTTGGACAGAAAGTCTGCAGATTGTTGGGTCATGATGGAAACATGGCTGAGAACCACTCAGATGGCAGAGTGGGTCGTCCATTAATCTGCATGTTAAAGTGTCCCCGAGCAAGTCTACACTGTAAACAGCATGTGTGTGTTTGGATGGATGAGAAGCAAAACACTTTGTTGTGCTCTCATGTTAAAGGGATAGTTGGGATTTTTTGAAGTGGGGTTGTATAAGCTACTTATCCATAGTCAGTGTATTACCTACAGTAGATGACGGTCGGCACGCAGTTTGGAGAAAAGCAATGTACTGCTGTGGACGGGGACAGCAGCAACATGTATTATAGACACCTAAAAAAAACTATATCAGTTTAATTGTACGCAATATTTAGAATATTTCACCGCGTTACCTTGCCAACAGACAACCGATCCAGGCAGCAGTAGATGAGCAATTTCCATGTTCTGCGAGGTAAAATCACTGTTTTTCTCAAAATGAATCTGGTGGCTTTGAAGGGAACAGTTCCCCGTCGGAAAGGGCAGTCTGACGGTGAGGTAAAGCAGGGAAAATAGTCTAAGTATAGCGTACACTTAAACTGATTTTTTTAGGTGGGCCTTTTTTAGGTGTCTAAATACTAAGGCTGTCAAAGTTAACGTGATTATAATGCCACTAATTTCTTTAACGAATTAACGCTGGAGTGAAGATACTGGTATCATATGAAACCAGAAAACCTTAGGAATCCATTGGTACCAACCATGTCATATTAACGCTACAAACTTGCGCTAAATTTTGGTGAGGAAAAAACTGGCATGGCCATTATCTAGTCTTTATTTGGCCATTGTCAAAGGGGTCCCTTGACCTCTGACCTCAAGATATGTGAATGAAAATGGGTTCTATGGGTACCCACGAGTCTCCCCTTTACAGACATGCCCATTTTATGATAATCACATGCAGTTTGGGGCAAGTCATAGTCAAGTCAGCACACTGACACACTGACAGCTGTTGTTGCCTGTTGGGCTGCAGTTTGCCATGTTATGATTTGAGCATATTTTCTTATGCTAAATGCAGTACCTGTGAGGGTTTCTGGACAATATTTGTCATTGTTTTGTGTTGTTAATAGATTTCCAATAATAGATATATATATACACATTTGCATAAAGCAGCATATTTGTCCACTCCCATGTTGATAAGAGTATTAAATACTTGACAAATCTCACTTTATGGTGCATTCTGAACAGATGCCAAATTTGCTATTAATTTGCAATTAATCGCAATTAACTATGGACAATCATGCAATTAATCATGCTTAAATATTTTAATCAATTGACAGCCCTACTAAATAAGTTTTGCTGCTGCCCCCATCCACAGCAGTACATTGCTTCACTCTGTGGCGGTACTTCTGTCTGTTTCTCCAAACTGGGGGCGCGCCGACCGTCATCTACTGTAGGTAATATACTGACTATGGATAAGTACCTCATACAACCCCACTTCAAAAAAATCTCAATTATCCCTTTAAAAGCCCTGTATACTGGAAGTGCAGTCCATTTACCTTTATGTCTTTCCCCCATACTGGATTTGAGCATCACTCTCACACTACTTTCAAACACAACATCCACCCTATCACCCTACTCAAAATACAACCATTTCAACAATGTGTGAAGGTTGCTGGTTTGATTACTGGCCGGCTGTGGAGCATCACAAACACGAATATCAACAAATACCATCAGGTTGCCTTTTACCAAGGCACACCCAGCTGCTCTGGTGGGAGCTGCAAAAAGACTGTGAATATAAATAAAGAGTGAAGGGAAAAAGTACTAATATAAAAACCATTCATGGTAACAGTTTTAATGACTGAATGTGTGAAAACATCCAGAATACTGAAGGGAGCTACAGTGTTTTACTGACTGCCATCTGGCAGAGCTGTTACTTTGTCAGCCTCTGCTTGAGGGAGGAAGTGATATTTGATGGGGCTCATGTAGAACTCTTCAGTAGAAACCTAACTAATTGGGACATAAACATCTATTCCAATTACAGAGAAATGACCAGTATCGCTCCTACCAAACCAATTGGCTTCCACATTTTCTTAATCGTCTCACAGAGCATGTGCAGAGCTCAACACCTTTTCTAAGCAGCCTACGCATATTGGCCAACAGCCCGCAGGGAAGAGAGAGAGAGAGTGAGTTAATTAAGAGACGAGCTATTTTAAAATACAGACCGACCACTGTTGCACAGTTGGCTGTCTGTGAGGAACTTGAAAGAGAGATAAAATACCTGCATAAGTAGGAAAAGCCTGGCCAACAGTTTCATTATATCGCTTCCCTGCTTTGAAGACATTTGTCACATCTTTATTCTATTTATATTTGAATACTGACGTAAACATTTTTTTGCACCATTTGCCTCCTCTAGAGCAGCTGAGGGATAAGTGGCAGCTCAGCATGCAGGCCAACAACTTGGAACCACTAGTCACCAGTTGGTGCTGCAATCAAATTAACTGAGTGTTTAATGCACAGAGATGGAGAGCTCTATTAATATCTCCATCCACATCCCACACAGAAACACCCCAACATGTGTTCTTCTCAGCACTAAAAGCACTGAAAAGGGTGTTGCATGGTGTGATACGCCAGGAGGATATAGAGTGACAGTGCCAGAGGCTGACTTTTTTTTTCTTTTTTTTGCAGCTCATCTTAGGAAGGACCAAATGAGTATAGATTTCCTCTCCGTTCAGCTCATCGCGAACTCTGAACCTGTGATTATAGTCCTAACAAATTACATCCCGGGCTCATAAAGTCACCTAGGGAGCCACGTCTGAAAATTAATTTTCTCTTTTTAACATTATGAATGAGAATGTCAAGTAAGAGTGCACTGTCATCAACCTTAAAGTGTGATTTTTACATTAAGCTGATGCACCAGAACAATGTGCGATGGGTATAACAGCAGCAGGCTTAAAGGGATAGTTCAGGTATTTTGAAGTGTGGTTGAATGAGGTACTTATCAAGTCAGTGTATTACCAACAATAGATGATGGTCGGCACACCCTCAGTTTGGAGAAACAGACAGGAGCTACCGCATGGAGGCAAAGCAATGTGCTGCTGTGGACGGGGGCTGCAGCTAAATGTCTATATCAGTTTAAGTGTACGCTATGTTCAGAATATACTTTGTTTTGGTGCTGGAGATCACTGGTAGTTTAGTTTTTCATGCTTTTACCTACTTTTTGAGTTTAGAGGGATAAGCTGGGTGCGACAGCCCATTTGGTTGGCGGCCCAGCAACTTCCCCTTCTTTTGTTCATTTAACCGGGATCTCCAACACTTTGTTTGCTTAGTTGCATTTTGACCATTATTTTTTTCCTGACTGACAACAAATCGACTGTCACATAACTGGTCTCACGGCGTCCTTTCACATGCTTCGGTCTCTGCAGAGCCTTTGTTTGTTTAAGAGGCCGTAACAAGTTTGTTTGTGTTATTGTGACTTTGGTGAATCCGAACTAACCAAAGTCACACAATAACACAAACAAACTCAGCGGTAGACCAGCAACTCCTGTGTTCTGTGAGGTAAACAATTTTTTCAATAGAGTCTGGTTTCCTGTTGGAAACATAGACTGTATAGCTGTCTCACAGGCAAACTAGCTAAAATATTCTAAATATAGCGTATACTTAAACTGATATTGGTGTCTAAAATCTGTTTAGCTGCTGCCATCCACAGCAGTACATTGCTTTTCTTCCGTGCTGGTACTTCTGTCTGTTTCTCCAAACTTTAAAATCAGTACTGTTACCAAAATCAGATAAAGACAAGAAAACTTACCAATATGAGTCCTGATATGAGAGAGGAAGTGCCCGTCAGAGCCACGTAAAACTTGGGTGTCAGGGTGTTGAGAAACATGCTTACTGTAGAGACACAAAAAGAAGACAGATGGGTTAGAGCTGACTATTAGATACCAGAAAACCTCTCGTCTACACCAAAAGAGAATATTTTAGAAAAGATATTTGTAAAAATCAAATGCTGTCCATATGAAACTAGGTTACGTCTACACAGAAGACAAGTAATGACTGCATGGAAAAACATCAAAAAGATTCGAGGACATTTGTGATTTCAAGACATGAAACGTTTCATGCTAAAACACGGCATCCACATGCAGTGTATTTGGCATTTCCCAGAGAGCCCTGCTGCTCAGACGTGAAATTACACAACGCCAGGGGACCGGGGTAAGCCTTACTACAGAGAGCAGACACACTGTGGGTAGAAAACCAGGGAGGAAATTGAGCTCGACTAGCAGCGAAAATGTAGTATTCACAAGCAAGTTGTAAAATGTTGCCATGCAAATGCGACTTTTAGCGTGGAAGAACGTCCTCTAGATGGTGTCTAAATGGCTGCAAAGGGGTTGATAAAGAGTAGAAATAGAAGTTAATTTACCAGCATTTGACTTAATGTGTAGCTAGTTTATTTTCTGAGTCTAGCTAAAATCGGAAGCTGCGAAAACAGCCTTGAACTCTGGCTGCTGCAGCGAACAAGAAATTATAGATTCACTACTACTACTACAATGATACTATGATGCCATATGTCCATTCAACACAATCAGTTACATTCATATCAACCAGAAATTAACTTGTTTTGCCACTAATTTCATTAACGCATTACACAACTTGTGATTTTTAGGTTGTAGCGGGCTCACTTTTAAAGCTAGAGTGAAGATACTGGTGTCATATGAACTAGAAAACCTAACGAATCCATTGGTAACAACCACCCACGAGTCTCCCCTTTACAGACATGCCCACTTTATGATAATCACATGCAGTTTGTCAGCACACTGACACACTGACAGCTGTTGTTGCCTGCTGGGCTGCAGTTTGCCATGTTAT
>CAKAOH010040321.1:0-28202 GCA_916701665.1 Sebastiscus tertius | reverse complement strand
ATATATACATATATATATATATATACATATACATACATATATATATATAATGTTGCCACAGCGCATGTCGTGCATCATAACATAGACACAACTAACAGATGACCAAATTTGTTGCCAACAATTTTTTTCATAATTGATTAGTTGTTGCAGCCCTAGTAATATTCAAAATAAAGTTCGGTTGGTTTTAACGTTAGTACATGGCTTTTTTTTGTTGTAATAACCAGTGGAGATAAGTAAGTGTCCATGGCTTATAAGCATTAAGGTAAGTGTAAAAAATACATTTTTATCCTAAACCTTTCCTGTCCTGTATAATATATATTATATTATATTTTTATGCTCATTTATGACTGTATGTTCAAGTACCTCTCATGCAATGATTTACATTTTTTTGAAAAATGACTCCTCTCTCCTCTTAACCGGCCGGTAGGGGCTGCAAATGATCAACAACTACTTCAGTAGCAAAAAGGTATTTCTGGCAATCGGCTAGACTAATAACAAGCCCTCCCCAGTCTGCTGCAGGCCACATCTCCGTAGGAAAGTTTAGTCTCATTTTGAACCGAAGCATCTGCAGCTTAATTCCATCTCTGATATTTTTCGATCCACTTAAAGTTAGGCACGAAACAAGATGAATAAAGTTTTTGTTATCTTCGCTGTCATCTCGACTGTAAGGGAGCTGGAAGGGGACAATTGAGTGAGATTCTACTCTTCTATGTTTGGGAGGAGAGAGGGACACACACCTGGCAGAGATCTCTAGAGCACCAGAGCAGTAGAGAATTCTCCTGATGGCACCTTTCTAGTCTCAAAATGTTTTCATTTTCAACGTCGCTATAATATTGGAAAATGTTGCTCTTATTATTTGTTTGTTTTCACCGGCGTTGGTTTGTTTGTCTGTCTGTCTGTCTGTCTGTCTGTCGGTCTGTCAGCAGGATTACTCCAAAAGTCCACCATGGATTTGAATGAAATCTTTTGGAGGGGTGGGGTGTGGCACAATGAACAATCCATTTGATTTTGGTGGCGATCCGGATCATGATCCAGATTCAGGAATTTTTTTGAGGATTCCAATCAGCCTGAGCATTAAGACCACAGGGTAGAACACATGTGCATTGTGACTGATGACGCATTGATGACGAGTTGATGACACGTTGATGACACTAGACCCCGCCTTTTTCCTCCTTCTGAGAGCAGAGAGATACAGGTGTGGATGTGTGGCGAGACATCGAGGTGCAGGAGATGCTGACCGTTCGCGGTGAGAAGGAAAAAAGCGGTAGATGATGGGCTGAGAGACAACGTAGTGTAACGTTATACAGACATAACAAGGCTGCTGAATGAGAGAGGCATCCGCTAATACGTTACATGGAAACACACTGTGTTAATAATAATAATAAAGATGATAATAATATTTCACCAAGTCAGTCTCTGCGTCCCGTCTACAGGTCCACCAAATAAAAGGAAAAGGGATTTGTTTGCCATTTGGCAGGTGGTAACGCACCAGTCAGAGGACTATTCATCACACACACACACACACACACACACACACACACACACACACACACACACACGGGACGCAACACTAATGGAATAGTAGTAGACAGGTGGCAAAGGTAGAGAAGTACAATAAGAGTACAGAGAAATACTGTATGTAGACATGCAGCACTCTTACAGTAACTTATGATTTACTTTAACAATTTAAAGTGGGATTATATGGAGATGCCTGTGGGTTTGGGGTATTTACAAAGTACATTACTGCTTAATCACGACAGGAAATTGGTGAGAGCGAAGTGTGTGCTTAACAACTGGCTGTGTCTTTAATTTCAATTTTCCCCAAAAGGAGAGAACGGATAAAGTCTCGCAGAGCCATCGAGAGCACATGGGAGAGCTGCGGAGAACAAATATGCAGAACTTATAGTTTGAGAATTAGATCTAAATATAAGTTATGAATAAAATATCTCATTAAAATATCTTTAATTCTCCTATAAAACCAATAACGACGGTTGGTTTTCCATCTCCCTGCAAACTGCCAAGAGCAATAATTCTACTTCACAATCCTCGCCACCGCAGCCAGGCTAAAATATAAATTACTTTGACAAATATTTTTCCAAAAACCTCAGTAGCCATATGTAGAATCGAGCTCCAGCAGAGCGGGAGCATGACTTAATCGCTGTGACAAGCCAGTCTGATGGAGATTCCGACGGAGAGCTGAAACCCAGAGGATTTCATCAATGAACTATCGATATCAAAGTACAGCACATACTCCTAACTAGACGGGGGGAAAAAATCATTTTGGAGAGAACATGTCTGGAAAAGTATTTCAGCTGAAAGCCTCTCCGCTTACAATGCACCTTTACAGAGAACACACTACATCGATATGTTCCTCTGTCAACACACCTTTCAAAACGCTTTCATCTGTGATATGTGATCAGGCTACTGTACGCCATACTAATCTTTTCAAGCTAGCCTATTAAAAGCCCGGGTGGGTAATATGACCCATGTGGTGCAGTCATTTCAGCCACTCTGTTATTCCAACAAGCAGCTGTTCTGTGTTCCTGCTCAGCTTGATTCCCAAAACCCAACCCGCCCTCCACCCCTCCGCTCTCCCCCCCCACCCCGACACACGAGCTGCCATGCTGTGGGGTCAAGCTTATTTTGCAAAGACAAACACTTATGAGTTGATTTGTCGAGCTACAGGCAGACATGACTTGGCAAACAAAAGCAACGGGCAAGCAGCTCGGAGTCAATTTAACAGACTTATGTTAGGATAGTAACTGACATTCAAGCTGCTGTCTGGGATTCCTCATGATTTAAGGGTTGGATACGAGGTTTCTGCACGCACACTTTGTAATAAAGTCGGTTATGCTGGTTTTTGAGTGGACATGATTTGACCCCTGGCTTTCAGAACATCAAGTACGGCACAGTTGAGATATTGTACCGTATAATAATGTAAAAATGATAATATTGAACCCGTGTGGCCTCATCCTTCCTTACAGTCTATGAGATGCTGATTGAAAATGACACAGAAGAAACACACTACACACACAGTCTGAGAGATTACCATCGGTCCTACAGCGCTCTCTCTCTCTCTCTCTCTGTCACATGCACACACTCATTCACTTCTTTATAGGGCTGTCGCAATACCCACAATATTTCAATACTATTGACAAGCCAACTGCAGGGGATGGCAACAACCGCAACAACTGCTATGTTCATGTTTTTTCTTTTTTGTAGTCTCTGCAATGTGAGCGCCACGTATTTACGCTATGCTACAAACGGCAGCAGCGTGACAAGGCGCTGAGCATCTATTCTGCACCGAGTGCTGCACATTTGGTGTGTCTTTTTCTCGCCGGCGAGAGTTGAAACATGTTCATCTTCAAGTAAAACACTGCACTCATCACTGTCACTGTTTACCCACCCGTCCAATCACAATGGAGGATAGGCGGGACAAATACGACAAAGACTAACGGTCACATCCTACAGTGCTGAACAACAACATCCATCCATCCATCCATTATCTGTAACCGCTTATCCTATTCACCCTGGATAGATCTGCTTCCAACTGAATAAAAAAAAAATGCTGCGCATCATTGCCCTTCTGTTTTCTGCATTAAACAATAAACAAGTATTAATTCAGTTTAAAAATGTCATCTTTTCATTTGAAAAGCAACAATATGCGTAATAATAATCTAACAATAAAGCTGATTTATATAGCACTAAAATCAGGATAAATGAAGTAATTTGCAAAAAAAGCAAAAGTAATAATATTGCACATTGTGCCGTCGAGCCAATCATTATCACCGCAGGGGAAATTCCTTCACCGCGACAGCCCTACTTCTTTATACCCTTCAAAGCAGCAACTGTCCCTAATGCTATTACACAAACACACACAGTGGTTTCAGCTACCGGTGTGTGATCATATCTCCTCGTCTGTAGCTCCTGTCAGAGCTCATAAAGAGAGAAGGAACCAGGCCAGAGTAAACACAGCCCAGTTTAAGAGAGAGGCCACCCTTCAGCTTTGATGAAGAGGTGAGAATAACAACAAGTATCATTTTACCCATGAGCTACAATAAGAACCTGACTTGGTGATATATGATGCATATAACAAATGTGCAAATGATTAGAGACAGTTCAAAAAGTTCAGTCGTGAGGCAAACCTGGGTACATGCCATTTTCCTTTTCCTTATTAAACCCAGAGCTGTAGACTTAAATCGTCACTAGATACGGTATGTTTTACATTTAAAGAATAGTTTGACAGTTTATTAAATACGCTGATTCGCCCTCTTGCAAAGAGTTGGATTGATACCGCTCTCAAAATCTGCGCAATAAATATGAAGCTACAGCCAAAAGCCAGTTAGCTTAGCGTACTACGTGAAGACAATTGCTGCCTTCAAATAGGTCGTGTTTACCGTGTTCACAACAGGACTCCATATGAACGCCACACTCTGATGGTAATCATAACCTCAGTAGTGGACATTTTCTGAAAGCTCAGAGTTTGCGAGTTGTGACGTTTTCAGAAATGGTGGTAGCCATGGAATTCCATTATTAGTATTAGTATTAGTATATATTGTAATTTTAGACAATGTATAGACAGTTTTTCTTCCTAATTTTATAAAATCTGAGGAAAATGTTGATATTCCCAACGGCCTCATCTTTTTCCTCTGTCATTATGCCTTTGCATTTCCTGCATTACGTTACCCACTCGCTAGCTTGCTAAATTGTTAGCCTCGGTGGCTTCTAGATGGCGACAGTAACATTAATATTAGCCAATGTGCTTCTTATCTATTAGCTGTTGCCTAGCAGCGGTGTTCTCGCGACTTAACCACTTGAACACCAAACCTAATCGTATACACGACTTCCCATATGACATGTTCATTAGTGAGCTTTAGAGGTGCTGGAAGGTATATTTTATCGTTGGGCAGAGCCAGGCTAGTTGTGTCCGCCCCTCCTTTTCCAGTTTTTATGCTAAGCTAAGCTATGCTAACCGTTCCGTGACTGAAGCTTCATATTTACTGTATGACATGACAGTGGTATCAATCCTCTCATCTAACTCTCAGCAAGAAAAATCCTGTTGATGTCATGCTACTAGCTACTGGCCGATAGCCGGTTGTTTGGGAACAGAGTCGTTAATACATCCACCACGGTACAGGCTGACAGCATACAGCCCATGGGTGTATTAGAAGATAATAAAAGTGATGAATTACAGCCAATATATCCATTATTACAGCCGCATTCAGCCAGCAGGAAGCTGTCAGAGCCGGATATGTCATATGAGCGAGCAAGGCGGTGCAGTCCCGTGGGTCTGATGCACGTTCATTATGCCGTGGAAAATAACTCTGGATTAAGCTATTAGTTCATTTTACAACTTTTAGGACACAACGGTTTAAATGAGGGCTATTTAAGTGTTCCTACTGGGAAGTTGATTTACTTTGAAAAAAAGTTCCTCTGATTTACAGAGGTCTCTTTATACATCCATGGCCACGGACTCATTGGTGCTTTCAGTCCAAAATGGCGAAAGCGCTACCGCAGCAGCACCATCTTTTGTAAAAAAAAAGCACCTGAGTTTCGCCTCTTTGCTTCTATACTCTTTGACCTGACTCAAAATGACTATTAATGTTGTTTCGTGTGTGCTGAATGTGTACTGTAAGCTACTGTTTGCTGCACATTAGCCATAGGAACTATATAAAGTGAGTTTGTGTTTTTCAGGTGTAGTCCTGATTTGAAACAAGAAAGCCAAAAGTTCAATCAGGTCAACTCAAGAAGCTTCATAACGGTGGGGACGTGGTACAGTCAATTAGTGTTTGGGTGCCTACTGTATCTTACATGGATACATATGTACATCTGTTTTTTTTCTTGTACATGAAAGTCTAAATGCAAAGGCATCGATTGGTCTCAGTTAAGGAAGATGTTTGAATCCACTATTGTGCTACATCAGTAATGTTCCTCTGTTACTGCAGTTTGCCTGTGTTTGGATTAATGATCTTCATTATTTTTGGGACCATCTTCTCCATATTAAATAATCTTGCCTTTTTCTGATGCACCTACAATTTGGGCACAGATTATTTTAGCCTTTATGGAGCTCTCTTATTTGTCTCATATTGTCATGGAAACTCATATCGCCAGAGCTCCTCTATACTAGCTGTAATATGTTGAGCTTATTGTCATTCTAATATGGCCCACTGTTGTGGTGTTTGTGTATGCCATTAATGATGTGATTTTACAAAAGATGCTGACATTATGTGTATTTATCACATTTCAAATACATGGAACGGCATTATGAAAGGCAGAATTGCTGCAGCTGTAGGAGCTGACATAACACTGCTGAGGGAAACATGTTGCGCGCACACACACACACACACACACACACACACACACACACACACAGACACACACACATACATACACTGCCAGAGGCCTGGAAAAAAAAAAGTTAAAAAAAGTGGAGGGGCATGAAGACTTCTTCATGTCAGCAGCATGTGTGTGATCTCCTTCAGTCCCCAACTCCCCCCTCCTCAAATAGACACACACACGTAACACTGTGCATCTGGATGACAGTGGACTTCGCCTGAGGTGACCTCTGGGGCCAAACCCACCACTAATGTGTTCTGACAAGGGTGCTACAAGAAAGTGCTAACAGAGCAATGTAATGGTTAAAACCACCCCGGCACTCATCCATACCTCAGCACTTTAACCTCAGTCCTGTAAACCCAGGTGACCAATTTTTCCAGTACACGTTGTCTAATTTTGTGGGGACAAATAAGAGATTACATCAAACCTGGTCGTGGCTATGTGGGACTGTGAGCCTTGGGATAGTTCTAGGGACTCTCACTGGTTCAGTGTGCCTGGGGGAGGGGGGCATAGCTGTGGGAAAAAAAAATTGTAGTTGACCAGAGAATATGGCTCCCTCTCACAGAATTCAGACTCAGAAATGAGTTGACCTCTGACACTTGTGACTTGCAGTCATCAAACATTAACCCAAGAGGATCTAGGTTAAGGCAGAATCACAGAATATCACTAAAGGAGTGATTTCATGAAATTAAAATAAATGATTATACTTTAAAAGGGTATTTTCACGAGACAGCTCGAGACCTGAGTACTCAGCTTAAAGCTACAGGGGGTAGAATTGGAGCAAAATATGATTTTAAAAAGATATTTTTATAAAACAATCGCTATATCCTGACAGTAGTGCTGATAAGACAGGTAATCTGAAAAAAGTCATGTTCCTCTGTGTCCTCCGGTGTCCTCCGGTGCTGAAAACAACCAAACAGAACTGATCTGGAATCTGCCGTCCATCTGCCATCTATGAGAGCCGGCTGTCAATCACTCGTGAACTCCGATCAAAGCTGTAGTAGTGTGTGTACAGTTTATTTGTCGGTGAATAAATGCTACAACTCCTCAGCTCAAGACGGGAGACGACTTCCTGTATCTTGCAACTCCGGCTCAGACTCTCTTCAGGTGGGCTGTTAAGGTGGACCAGCTTTTCTCCTTTAAGTGACAAGCCGCTCCTCTGAGCCGCTCAGCTTTTTAATTAATTAGTAATATTTATTTTAACCATTTTAACCGAAAGCGTTAATCGGTTAAAATTCTTAATGTCGGTTAAACGGTTAATTATTAACATCTCTATCTTGTAGTGTACTGTTTAGCTGTAAAATGAGAACATTTGTGACCCGGCAGCCATGTTGAGATCTGTTGAGAAAATACCAAGCACCGCCCACCAGCCGGAAGCCAATAGGAACGCTCTCTCTCTCTGAAATGACCTGTGATTTGTCAAAGTCTCTTGTCACGGGCTAGATGTTCTAAAGCCTGAAAACAGAGCCATGAGGAGGAGCAGAAGTCTAGTTTTCTCTCAGAACACTTGAATTACAATATGCTGAAAGGTTATTATGGAATTTTTCCCCTATAATGCCAAAAATATACTGCCTACTGCAGCTTTAACCTGGTGATCTTGACAAACACATAGTGTATTCTGTTTTGACGTTAGTTTTGGAGTTGAGCGAGGTTACGGAGCTCCCACACGGAGCTTTTTATGTTCCCAAACAGAGGGGCAGTGTATGGGCTCACTGCTACATGGGATATAGCTCATATAAAAAAATAAAATCTGTATTTCTAAACTTTAACATGAAGACATGGACTACAGTAGCGAGAGGAAAAAGAGGAGAAGTAGATAAAGGCCACAGAGCTGTAGTGTATTTGCAGAAGGGAGAGGAGGGGCAAACTCATGATCACTTTTTTATGTGATAACATGTAGTGCAAACAAGCCTCACAGGTTTACACAGATTGAACTAGTATGTGAGCCCACATGAGCACACATACAAAGACACTATTACTATTATGCAACAGCTAAAGATTTCTAGAAGAACTGCTGTAATGCGACAGGAAACAGGAAGCAATGGCAGCATCACAAGACAGACAGAAACCCGAAACAAGGTGCAACTGTCTCTGTTTTCACGTCATTCTCTGTCTGTCTGTCTGTCTGTCTGTCTGTCTGTCTGTCTGTCTGACTTGTGTTCCTTGTTTTTGTCTTTCACTTCTTCCCATCATGGAGGCACATAGACATTTTTTAACATCAGACACTGACATGTCGTAGGAAAAGCACAGGTGTATTCAATAGCATTAATGATGGCTGCATTCACCTAGTTCAGGGGTCAGCAACCTTTACTATCTAAAGAGCCATTTTAGGCAAAAAAATAAATAAAAATCTGCCTGGAGCCGCAACACATTTGAGCATTGTGATGAAGGTAACACAGCTTATAGGCTAAGAATATAGTATATAAGTCTAATGCAGTGAGGGCGCAAGTGCAAATGTACTACGGAGTATTAGGGCCACATTGAGGGAAAAAACATCTGAGATTTACAGAATAAAGTCAGAATATTACGAGAAAAAAGTTGTAACATTACGAGAATAAAGTCATAACTTAACGAGAAAAAAAGAAAACACGTAAAATGACTACTTTATAATATTATAACTTTATTCTTGAAATCTCAGATTAATTTTTTTTCCTCAATGTGGCCCTAATACTCCGTCATACCATCGCACATTAGACCTACAACAATGATAAATAAAAATGAAAATGACAAACGACAAACGTGACGCGTGACTCCTGGTTAAAAGTCCGGTGTTTGTCGGGCTCCACCCCCGCTCACCATAAGTGGTCTTTCTTGCATCTTATACTACGTCACTAACTCTTACCGTAGCATTTCTACACGGATGTGTTTACATTGCAGTCAGTACAGGATACATGGCGTTCAAATGACACACGGAAATCAATAAAGACGTACTTATTGCACGCTTAACACCTTGCACATTATCGTGTTGGGTATCGTGCATGCTGGCTCACTGGAAAGCTTACTGGGGACACTTAATGGTACTGAGCCATCATTAATGTCATCAATTTCATCTGTGCATTTGTTATAACGACATGACAAAATGTCTGCTGTAGAAAAGGTCTATCACATACTGTGTTGGGGGGAGGTGGGGCAGTGAGTTAGGGTCAGCACTGCTACCCAGCTGCAGTGCTGCCCCTGTGGGTAAGACAGGGAGGTCAGAGGGTCTCTGACCCGTCACCAACTTCGCTGCAGCGTTACCAGGCTCGTGCCAAGCAGAGTGCCTCGGAGCTGATGTGCTCCCACCCCCAACCCAACCCAACCCCCCCCCCCACACCGGTTAGGGCCAATCTCCAGTGTGTATGCTCACCCTGGCTGCGAGTGTAGATGGTGGTAAATCCTTTGTCCTTGCATAGAACCCTCCACCCCCTCACATTATGACTACTGTGGTGTGTAGCCTACGTCACACTAGAACAAGCCACAGTGGTGCTATTTTTGAACCGACAGTGTCTTTCCTGAGGCCTTTTGATACTGTGGGTCTTTTGATGTTAGCTGCAATTTCACTTTAAGTTATCTAGCCTTTATAAATGGGGTGATATATTTGATGATGATTGTTTGATTTTTGTTAGGGCTGTCGATCGAATAAAATATTTAATTGTGATTAATCACAACTGCACATTTGTTTTCTGGTCAAAATGTACCTTAAAGGGAGATTTGTCAAGTATTTAATACTCTTATCAACATTGGAGTGGACAAATATGCTGCTTTATGCAAATGTATGTATATATTTACTATTTTAAATCAATTAACAACACAAACAATGACATAAAAAGTATAAAAAATATGCTTGAATCATAACATGGCAAACTGCAGCCCAACAGGCAACAACAGCTGTCAGTGTGTCAGTGTGCTGACTTGACTATAACTTGCCCCAAACTGCATGTGATTTTCATAAAGTGGGCATGTCTGTAAAGGGGAGACTCGTGGGTACCCATAGAGCCCATTTACATTCACATATCCGGAGGTCAGAGGTCAACGGACCCCTTTAAAAATGGCCATGACAGTTTTTTCTCGCTATAATGTAGCATAAGATTGGAGCGTTATTCAGCTTCTTCTCGACAAGCTAGTATGACATGGTTGATACCAATGGATTCCTTAGATTTTCTTGTTTCATATGATGGCAGTATCTGCCAGCCCTAATTCTAATTCTATGCAAAATAAGCTATATAGGTGAGAAAAGTGGGAAAAGTCACATCCTGCATCCATAAGTAATAATCCACTCCATCCTCGAGAGTGATGCAGATCATAGAAAGTTGAAATGAACGTATATGTTCTGTTCAATTAAAAGACCCGAGGACCTATATTAGGTACTAGATTAGTGCAGCGGGGGTGTTCAGGGTTAGCTGTGTTGTTCCCACAGGGACATAACAGGCCCACAGACCCATGAACACTAAACTGGTTGCTGCATGCCTAAATATAGTATAGTAGCAGCGGCTAGAGCATGGCTTGTATCAGCCACGGCAAACTGCTGGCCATGGTGGCACAGCAGTGACGCAGCATGGCCAGTAGTCAGTGCATGACAGAAACGCACACGCAAGCGGGAGCACTCACTCTGATTTATTTTTGTTTGCTTATTAAAACCCACCCCAAGACGTCTTTTTTTTCCAGTCCTGAGAGAGCTGAAGATGGCAACACGAAACCACTCAAAATATATTTTTTTCCACTTCAGGATTTCTCCAACGCTTTGAGGGTTTTGCTGGTGTTGCTTACAACAAACAAACATGAAATCTTCATGCGGTGAAAATATTAGGAGGCTGGCTGGCTGTGTGGGTGTGAGTTCTGAAGCACCTCAGCAGTCGTCAGATAAACCCAGTTATTAGGCCTCGGTCTGCCTGCGTAACACTCCGTATTAGACAAACTACTGCACACAGATCTGCAAATTAGTCAAGCGGCCTGCCTCCCTCTGAATCGCTCCCCTCAAGGCAAGCATCTGCCAGCACATTTGTGATTAAAGCTCAGACATGAGGAACGACTAAAACAACAATAGAAATAGGCTAAGAAGAGAGAGGACAGAGCTACGACAGGTCACAGTCTTTGTACCTCTCTTTGTTCTAGAGACTGGCTTCAGCCGCAGTGCCAACACAGGCACAGTGGTGACGGCAATGCAAACAACAGCGCTGTCTGCACAGGCCACGGGGGAGAGAGAGATGAAGGGACAGTAAGTGGGAAGAGGAGGCGATGAAGAGATGTACGTTGAACACTTGAACACCACTCACAGCTGATGGTGTAGGTCATTCTGATGTAATGCCCCTACAATTGTGTGATGAGGTTTTTCTTGGGGGGAGAGAGAAGCCTAGATGAGAGGACTGCAAAGAATAACGTGAAGTCCCCGTAGGAGGCATTACAGCTAATATGAAGGGGTGAGAGAAAAGGAGAGGCAATAAGGAGAAATGGTATGAGTGGTTGAGAAAAGGGGCACTCACTGAGTGCTTTGTCACACAGACTGCAACCTGTGAAATGACTGGCCAGAAAAAATCAGCCACAAAACCTTCTCATCAGGCGGTGACACTCAAATGGCAGCCAGGTGGAAAAAACCCTCGCCCACGATTGCAGGTAGGGCTGTGTATTGACAAGAATCTGGTGATACGATACGCATCATGATACAGGGATTACGATTCAATATAATGCGATATTTTGCGATACTGTAAGCAAAGCGATATATTGCGATTTTTTTCAAATCTAATTTTAGGAACACCTGTTTAGGGACCCCAGTACACAAAAATGCAGAACACATACAAAAAACGGCATGGTTTTTGCCCCAAACTGCATGTGATTATCATAAAATGGGCATGTCTGTAAAGGGGAGACTCTAGGTAACCATAGAATCCATTTTCATTCACATATCTGGACTAGGGATGTTCATAATTAACCGTTTAAGCGTTAACCGACATTAAGTATTTTAACCGATTAACGCTATCGGGTAAAACGGTTAAAATAAATGTTAATAATTAACTCAAAAGCTGAGCGTCTCAGAGGAGCAGCTCGTCACTTTAAGGAGAAAAGCTGGTCCACCTTAACAGCCCACCTTAAGAGGCGGAGCCGGAGTTGCAGGATACAGGAAGTTGGCTCCGGTCTCTGGCTCTCTTGAGCGGAGCGGAGGAGTTGTAGTTTCGTAGCATTTATTCATCGACAAATAAACTGTACACACACTGCTACACCTACGATCACAGCTAGAACGTCACCAACAACCTCACACTCACCTCCAACACACACACACGGTCTGTTGGAAACTCACTAAAGTTACTCAGACTACGTGTGCGGCGGCGAACACGAAGCCTCCGGCAATGCTAGAGCTGCTAACGTAGCACAAATACACACACTGTTTGTTGGCCACTCACTAAAGTTATGCCGGGCAGACACACAGCTGACAACCTGCTAAACTAAACTAAATGTGTGGTGGAGACTTTTACTGGGAAAGTGGCTGCATGTCCGCGACACTACACGCAGCATCGTAGCTGCTAAGTTAACGCTCCTGGACGGTGAACTGGAGACTCCCGTCAACCAATATCTGTTGTGCTCCTGCAGCTGGTACACCGCTGCATGTGAGGCACAAATCTTGTCGGTTAATGGTTAATAATCGGATAACGAGGGTTGGTTATCGGTTAAGGACATTTTTCAAAATGGGCATCCCTTATCTGGAGGTCAGAGGTCAAGGGACCCCTTTGAAAATGGCCATGCCAGTTTTCCTCGCCAAAATTTCGTGTAACTTTGGAGCATTACTTCTCCTTCTTCGCAACATGTAAGCATGACATGGCTGGTACCAATGGATTCATTAGGTTATCTAGTTTCGTATGATGCCAGTACCTTCACCTCCAGCTTTAAAACTGGGCAGTCGGATTTTTAAGAGGTTAATTAAAAAGTCGATACAGTGTTTTGGAGAATTGATGCAGTATCGTAAAATATAATATCGCGATACTCATATGTATCGGTATATTCTTACAACCTTACTTGCAGGTTCAGTTCCCAGCTGCGGCCAGGAGGAAGCTGGATCTGAGTGTGTTCACTGGTGGGAAACCAACCAGTTACGATGCCTACTGGCTGGTCATGGGACTTGTGGGAGACACATTTTGCTCTACACTATTTGGTAGGTATCTGAGCATTCAAGATTTGGAGAAAAAGGTACATAAAAAGTAAGGCTGTCAAAGTTAACGGGATAAAGTGTTAACGCAAATTGGTTTTAATGCCACTAATTTTTCAACGCATTAACGCAATAGATATTTCGGAGGTTGTAGCGGACTCAGTTTTGAAGCTGGAGTGAAGATACTGGAATCACATGAAGCTATAAAACTTAAGTAATCCATTGGTACCATGTCATACTAGCTTGTCAGGAAAGAGGTTAAATAACACCCCAAAGTTACACTAAATTTTGGCGAGGAAAAACTAGCATGGCTATTTTCAAAGGGGTCCCTTGACCTCTGACCTCAAGATCTGTGAATGAAAATGGCTTCTATGGGTACCCACGAGTAATTGATTTCCAATAACAAATATATATGTATGTATATATATATACATACATACATATTTGAGTATGAAATACTTGACAAATCTCCCTTTAAGGTTCATTTTGAACAAATGATTAATCAGTCATGATTAACCATGGACAATCATACGATTAATCGCGATTAAATATTTTAATTGATTGACAGCCCCAATAAAAAGCCATGAAAATGAGTCTCGTTTTGATAAAAGTGAATAATCTCCATGCCTGCTCGCTGTGGGAGGCGTTAAAGTGCGCCAGTCATTCAAAGGAGGCAAACAGGTGCTGTTTAGGTAAATCATGTTTCTCTTAGCTGAAGCACAATACCCACAATGCATGTGTACAGGCGTGCCCTGTACCATGGCCTTGTCTTTGTGTTTACAGAAAGGCCATCTCTGAAAGCAGAGCGAGGGGAACTCCCTCTGAGTAAACGCACGATTGAAACATGAGACGTACGGCAGGCGATCCCCATCAGCTGTGGATGACCGGATTCAAACAGGCACAGTGATTTGCATATACATACATCAATACAATTCCAGCATGTGATCGGTCGGATTTAATCAATACAGTCATGATTGGAAATCAGAATTTAATTTGTACTAGATTAAAATATTGAATCACAATTAATCACATGATTGTCCATAGTTAATCGTGATTAATCGTAAATGAATCACACATTTTGTATCTGTTCAAAATGTACCTTAAAGGGAGATTTATCAAGTATTTAATACTCTTATCAATATGGCAGTGGGCAAATATGCTGCTTTATGTAAATGTATGTATATATTTATTCCTGGACATCAATTAACAACACAAAACAATGACAGATATTGTCCAGAAACCCTCACAGGTACTGCATTTAGCATAAAACAATATGCTCAAATCATAACATGGCAAACTGCAGCCCAACAGGCAACAACAGCTGTCAGTGTGTCAGTGTGCTGACTTGACTATGACTTGTCCCAAACTGCATGTGATTATCATAAAGTGGGCATGTCTGTAAAGGGGAGACTCGTGGGTACCCATAGAACCCATTTACATTCACATATCTGGAGGTCAGAGGTCAAGGGACCCCTTTGAAAATGGCCATGCTTGGTGGCCAGTTTTTCCTCGTCAAAATTTAGCGTATGTTTGGAGCGTTATTTAGCCTCCTAGTATGACATGGTACAACCAAAACATAGCAAGTTGTGGTTAATGCATTAAAGAAATTAGTGGCGTTAAAACAAATTTGCGTCATAATCGCATTAACTTTGACAGCCCTTTTTAAGACATGCCCAAACACATTATGACATCACCATAGAAACCATTTACATTAAACACACAAATTCTGTTCTTCCACATCTGAATCGGACTTTTCACTTCTCCTTGTCAAGCTGTCAGTCACAGACAAATTTGCACCACATACTGTATGTGTGTGCAACGCCCATAGACACAGCTTCTGCTCTTCACCCTTTCACTGACACAGTGTCAAGCAACCACCATCTGGACAAAGACATCACACCTCTGCTTTACGTCTTTACTGCGCTGCTCAAACCAGCCACTTTCTCTTTGACATTTGAAGTAAACTCTCGCTGTTTATAAGAAGCGTCTCTTTCCATTGAGTCACACTCTCAAAAGGTGACAGTGGACCCTGACTGTGTGCTGACGCAAAATAACCTCATGTGTCACAGAGGTTAAGAACATATGCACTAGATGAATGGAAAATAGGCATGTATATGTACGCCAGCATCTACAGAGAGGGCTTTCTGAGTTCAGTACTGAGACTTCTCCCACACCAGAGGGCATACAAAGAGATAATGAAGACCGGGGTTTACAGGAAGTGACAGAATCTCAATGGCTGGCCTATAAATGATAGCACGGCATTGGGATTCCGTGCAGCGTCATAAGTTATTCAGATGTCTACTAAACATTTTATTGTGTCTGTTGGCTTCAAACACCCAACAATGCCTACCAAACGCAGCTTTCAGGATGAGCCAGCATCCTTTAACTGCAGCCTATAAATTCCAGTCTTCCTAACAATAAAGCGACTGATAGATATTTAACAAGCGAGAGCAGTGAGTTCATGTCACCACTCCGGTAGTTCAGCGTGCCAGTTCAGAAACCTGAGGTGGAGGAACACCTTTTTTTCCCCCCACACTTTCCTGCCCCCCGAACATACTTGCAAGGATAAGAGCTTGTTAATCCAGAGGTGAGATGAATGGCAGCACTGTGTATGTGTGTGTGCGAGCAGGAAGGAGGGCAGGCTGGGACCCCGGGCACAACTCAACTCAGCACAAAGACTGGCTCAGTGCTGCTTCTGTCACACATATAGGGAAAGGATAAAAATATACATGTATGTTATATAGCAGGGAAATGCAACAACAGAGGAGTTACAGTGCACATGTGGGCAGGATATTTACCTTTAGTTAGCTATCAGGACCCGGTATAAAAGTTACAGTAGAATCTAAATACCTAAGAGGATTAATAAAGTAGCCCTTCTTCTTCTTAAAGGTCCCATATTATAATAAAAGTGAGATTTTCATGTTTTTTTTATTATAAAGCAGGCTTAAGTCCTATATAAATACTGTGAAAGTATCGAAACACTCAATCTACAGGGAAATACACACAGCCCGTATTCAAAACTGAAAATGAGCACGATATGGGACCTTTAAATGCTAACACTGCCTTCCCTCCTGGCTTTTATTTTGAAAACCGAACAATACAGCTATAACACAGATGACAAAGTTGACCCTGAATTTGTTAGTTCTTCGTGTTACAATTTTCAAGAAGTGATTTCACCTGGAGGCATGTGTGTTAGAAAGTGGAAC
The DNA here is from genome assembly GCA_916701665.1 of Sebastiscus tertius. NCBI lineage: Eukaryota > Metazoa > Chordata > Actinopteri > Perciformes > Sebastidae > Sebastiscus > Sebastiscus tertius. The sequence goes on along the minus strand of CAKAOH010040321.1, from coordinate 11,546 downwards.
ACAGTTGAAGGTGAAATATCCCTTTAAGCATTAGAGCCACTGAGGATATGCTGTGTGGGCATGTCAAACAGAGGAGAACTGGATGCTGCGAGCGCAGGCTCGTAAGCGCATTTGCTCCTCTGACCTGTTCCTAATGTGTCGGCTCAGACGAGGCAGATAAGGAAGGAAAAGAGCATTTTTTTTTTTATTGCCTCCTGAAAGCAGTGGATGGTGAAATTGAACTTCTGTGAGTTATCCAAACAGCGCTTCAGCTGTTCAGGCAGGACAACGAGGCCAAATTACTATCAATCACACTGATCCTCATGACAATATTGCATTTTCACCACGAGGGACTTTTACCGCGAAAGCTTCGATTAGCTGATTTATGAGATACAGTTGATACAAAAAGGATGATATCGTTCATGAAGAGAGGAGGTAAAAGAGGATTATATTTGAGGATTATTAAATGTGTCCTGGCATAAATCTCTGTTTTTATAATAGTGTCCCTTGACATTGACATATTTATTCACATAAATAATATTCCAGAATATGATATTCTCTAAAGTCATGTCCACACATACTGGCCTGCCATATGCCTTATATTGGAATTTACTCTACCCACATTGCACAGAGATAAGAATAAGAAATATAATTTAAAACTATTTCATATACATGTACATGTCATAACAAAATTCATATACATGTACTCAATACATATTTGCTTTAAAAGTATGGGCAAGAATTGGTTTACATATGGATATAGTGATAGTTTACAGCTGTGTTAATCTTTTTGTTGCCACTTGGGGGGAGGGCAACAAGATGTAAACACAACACCAACATATTATCATCTCTGAAGTTGATGTAAAGAATGTGTTAGCAAACCGTTGCCTATTTACTGCCACCCAACAAATTTTATTTAGTAATCATCTTAGCTCTGTTTTGGTCCTCACCAACTCCTATGTAATATATATATATATGATAGTGTTGTTTTTAGCTGCACAAAGCTTCTGTTTTTCTCGGCAAAAAAAAAAGCTCTAAAAACCCACTATACACTACCTGCTCAGCACCAAACAGCAGGCAGACATGGTTAGCAATTAGCTGGTGAACACAGTGGAACATTTAGCAGCTAAAGAGCCAGATATTTCCTTCAGGAGTTTGTAGAGACCAAAAGCAGAAAAGAGGAGTGAATATTGGACTCACATTCACCAGGTGGACAGAAACATGACTGCTGATGTTGCTATGTAACTGCTGTATGTGTAAATAAGCTATTGTTTGCTAACCAGTTTGACATAGCAACTTAAAAGATGATGATTTTGTGTTTACAACTTGTTTCAGCTGCCCCCAAGTGGCCAAAAAAAGTCTATTTTCTCATGTTTTTGTGTCTAAGTAACGGGGACAACAATTTTTTTTTCCACTTTTAGTGGACATACATTACGGTGCCAGCTTGCCCCAATAGCATCATATTGCAACCCGTGAGTGGCTGACGTCTGGGGCTAAGACGATATACCTATCTCCCGATTTTGAAGTATTGCGATACAATTTTACGATTAAGTGCACTAGACCATGGGAAAAACTTGAATAATACACTTCTAGGGACTTTTACTTTGGAAAATATCTAAATTGATACAGTAAAATTAGAATAATTAGAGTAGTAAAATTATTTTCAGCATGTATGTAGTCAGAGATGTCCTGAAGTCAAATATAGCAGTTATCGTCAGGTATTATTTATTACATTTTTTCCAGCAACCCAAAAATCAAAGAATAAAGAAATTTTCCTCACAAATTAGTGGTAATTTATTTTTAATGTATAAGGGACATGTAATGTTTTATACTTCTGGTGAATATAATCCAATCGATCTTATTTCCATATGTATTCTGTGTATACAGTTCCCTTTGTTAACACCTTATTTTGAAAACTGGAAACCGGACGTGGTCACACGTGTCTACTTCCTCTAACTTCTCCAAGGTGGTCTCTAGCTCTCCCGTCAGCTCCGTTCTCTTTATACATCCATGGTCAGCTCCATCGGGGCTGCATTTAACAGAAATGTCAGTATATGGGAGCTCTACAGTTGTAGCGTCGGCCCATTTGGCCACGGAGATGAGAGTGACCGCATGGCGTGGCTTGACCTCACGTTACCGCGATACAATAACATTACCTGTCCCAAAAGCCAAATGAAGCAGATATATCGATTCTGGCATTAAAAAAAGTTATTTCAAAATAAAAAATGTTCCCACCCCCCCTCACAAAAGATATACGAGAGTTTTACATGTGGCCCACAGAAAGCAAACACATCTCAGCTCCAATGTATGCAAGAAATGGACTAAATGGATTACATTTATATAGCTCCTTGCTAGTCTTCCAACCACTCAAAGTGCTTTACACTACATGTCACCATTCACCCATTCATACACACATTCATACACTGATGGCAGAGGCTGCCATGCAAGGTGCCAACCTTCCTATCAGGTTCTAATCTAAATAGTCATTCACACACCGATGGCTATGCCTTCAGGAGCAGTTTGGGGTTCAATGTCTTGCCCAAGGACTTAGAGATCACTTCGACATGAGGACTGGAAGAGCCGGGGATCGAACCATCCAATTGGTGGAAGACTCGCTCTACCTCTGAGCCACACAGATAAAGGTACTAAAGCAGCTGGTAAAGCAGCAGATGAGAGGATGAGCTAAAAACCCTTGGTCCTAATAAGAGAGGATAAGGGAAGTCATCATTGAACTGGATGACCCCCATGGTGGTCATTGACATCATTACAAAACCTCTTTGACCACCAAGTCTGGACAGGCCTCATAAAGAAAATCAATGCTTACATTATAGTTCAAAGAATATAAAGTCTTTTTCATTTGCAGAAATCACAGAACTACTATACTTTTAATTCCACTGCATAAAGTTTATCTTACTAATTGTCAGCCTACCACTCAGGATTACGATAATCATGCTCACAAATTGAAATAAATACAGACAGTGCAATGTCCTCAGGGATATTCTAGTGTCGGGTATCAGTTGGGTGCAAACAAGCTAATGTCAAGGCAGCACCCTTCCCTGGAAGGCTCCAACACAAAGGTTTTTATACATATTTTAACCACCTTTTTCACTGGGTTTAACACTTGGGTGGTTAAAATGTGAAGTGGGGCCCCAAAGCAAGATCTCACCCTAGGCCCTGTGGGGTATGGTCACTTCTCTGAATTCCAGGACATATCAGTGTGTTACTTCCTTTGTACAAACTGGCTGTTAAATAGCACTTAATACAGAAATCTGGTTTAAAGAAACATTGGTAAATATGATTTTGGGCGGTTTTTCAACCACAACTCGCTTTATCATCAGTTGGACATGGATACCATCGTAATCTGTGGCTGAAAACGGTGAAAGCAAGGCTCTCAGCTGTGACAATTGTCATATCAGCAGACCAGTGCAACTTTCAAGGCCAGTTACCATCACAGCGGCATTCATCACAGGAGAGAGAGAGAGAGAGAGAGAGAGAGAGAGAGAGAGAGAGAGAGAGAGAGAGAGAGAGAGAGAGCAAAGGCCTGAGTGGGAGTTCAGTACCTCCGTTACTCCAGTTCAAGCTCGCTGCCACAGGGATGAAAGGAAATCATTCACCAACTTCCCAGCCACCCAACCGTGCATTCCTGACGTTCATGAGCGCTCATGTGAAGAGAAGAAGAGTGTGAGGACGAGGACCCTTGTGGGTGTGCGTGAGTCAACACTTTCATAAGATATGTAAATTAGCATTTTCTGACTGAACATTTAAGCAAAAGTGTAGACCAAAGTGGAAATCCAATCTTTACGATATGGCCCTAATAATAGATGGTAAGGGAAGTCATCATTGAACTGGATGACCCCTATGGTGGTCATTGACATCATTACAAAACCACCAAGTCTGGACAGGCCTCATAAAGAACGGGGACTGAATAAATGTCCTCCTTTGTAAGGAATTATGACACGACAGTAGATTGAAAGGAGACGCTATATATATTATCTTTAACAGCAATAGGACGTTGTGTAAAAGTAGGTCTGTCAACGCGATGATAACATGTTACTGCAAATTTGTTTTAACGCCACTAATTTCTTTTTTATTTTTGAACTTTAGATTTTTAGGTTGTAGTGGGTCAGTATTAAAGCTTGAGAGAAGATACTGGTATTATATGAAACTAAAAAACCTAATGAATCCATTGGTACCAACCGTGTCATACCAGCTTGTCGCAAAGGAGGCTAAATAACGCTCCAAACTTATGCTAAATTTTGGCGAGGAAAAACTGTCATGGCCATTTTCAAAGGGGTCCCTTGACCTCCGACCTCCAGATATGTGAATGTAAATGGGTTCTATAGGTACCCACGAGTCTCCCCTTTACAGACATGCCCACTTTATGATAATCACATGCAGTTTGGGGCAAGTCATAGTCAAGTCAACACACTGACACACTGACAGCTGTTGTTGTCTGTTGGGCTGCAGTTTGCCATGTTATGATTTGAGCATATGTTTTATGCTATATGCAGTACCTGTGAGGGTTTCTGGACAATATCTGTCATTGTTTTGTGTTGTTAATTGATTTCCAGTAATACATATATACACACATTTGCATAAAGCAGCATGTTTGTCCATTCCCATGTTGATAAGAGTATTAAATACTTGACAAATCTCCCTTTAAGGTACATTTTGAACAAATACAAAAGTGGGATTAAATGTTTGCCCATGATGCACAGCAGTTTTGATAAATGGGTATTTATTCAGATGTCAAACAAACTCCTCCTGGTCTAAAGCTGGACCCTGACTGGCCAGAAACAGCAGCTCCTCTAATTCAGTTAAAGCAAATAATTGAATTTAGGATGTCCAGTTCCTGTGCAAACCGGGCTGTTTGGATAGACTTGTTGGGAGTTAAGGCCCAGTCACACATTCCACACGGTCCAGCGTTTAAAACAGCTCAATTTTGTTGTGAAATCAAGTGGAATTACCGCAATCAGGAGATTCACTATCAGGGGCTGAGTAAATCTGTCCATATCTCTGTGTGGAATTCAACTTTGGTGAACTTTGACATTCAAATTAGCACCGTTGACCAATAGCAAACTGTCTTAAAAGTGCTGACCTTTGAGGTAACAGAGAGCCGGAGAGTCTGGAGTGAAGAAATGCTGTCGCAGCTTATTTGCTATGTTGTGCCATCCACTTTTATGGAACACTTACCCTCCTCTGTTGGAGGATAAACTGCTCCACTAAGGTGTGCTTTCACAGGCCAACATTTAGTCTGTTTTAATCAAACTCTGTTGCGGTTCAACTCCTGGTACGGTTTGTCTGGCCAGTTGTGAACGCAGTAATTGTACTCTGATGTGAACCAAAACAACCGGTCTAAGACCGCTTGCGAGAGGTGGTGACATGGACACGGGTAAACGACAGGTTAACAAGAGTGGGAGAGGACTGACCTGGACTTCTGCAGAAGTCCGGCGTTTGCTTGACATCTGGGACGAAGAGAACAGAATATACAGAATATGATAAATTAAGTCCACAAAAATAGATCAGTGCCGAGTCAAAGTGAAAAAACTTCGATAGCAGTATTTCAAAGTCTGTGATTCCCTGTAGAGAGGTGGCAGCTCTCAAGACAAAAAAGATGAATTCGCTCCTTCGTACACGCCCCTCAGCAAATATTATTTTTTTATTTGGTCCACTTTAATTTGTGCACTGTGACACCGAGCGAGATACTGAACCCCAAGTTGCTCCCTGGATGCTTTACAGCAGCCCACTGCTCCTAAGGATGGGTTAAATGCAAAGGTCAAATTTCTTGTGTGTAAGTATATCATGATCGGGTTTGGAAATTAGCACTAGCCACCAACCAAATGCTGGTCAAATATGCAAGTTTCTGCTAGACTTGCTTCACTCACCAGCCAAAAAAAACAATGGTAATCTATTGCGTGGCTGGTAGATTTTGGAATCCAACAGACACAGCGGCAGGTGGACAAAACATTTTTTTCAAACACTGATCACAATTCTAAAAAAGTTTAAGTTTTCTTTCTTTTTTTCAAATAAACAGTTATTAGACAATCAATGGTTCAAATACATCTTGTGAAGAAAGTGAAATAAACGTATTGTCCCCTGAGCCCCTTAAATAGAGTGCAGCAGGAATGAGTCCTACTGTAAAGCCCAGAAATGAGTCAGCACTTTAGCACTTCCAGTTCCCTCGTCTGGAAGTCAATGGGTTTTTGGTTAGATGTCTGAAATAAAGTCTGTGGTTAACACAAGCTGAAGAGATTTTAACGATTTGTTCTACGACATAAAATACATCAATAAAAACCCCACTCGTGAATTTTGAAGCTTTTACGTGTCTTAAAAAAGCTGGTTGCTAACAAGTGGCTAAATGAGACGACTAAACGTCATCACACTGAACACTAGTCCGCTGTTAGCTTAGTGGTGGTGATGTGAAGGCTTGCGACCGTGGTGTAGTTCATGTATAGCCTAACGATAGCTTTTTACTTCTGGCGAATGTATTCACGCTTCATAAATTGTATAAGTGGTGTTCATTTGTGAAGATTATCTTGATGAACAAAATGTTTAAGTCTCATAATTTGTTTGCCACATTTTTTTGGAATAATCTAAATTCCAATGGAAAAATCCCATTGGAATTTTATCAAGGGAACCAGGGCCACGATATTTCTGATTACGACTTCCAATCTAAATGCGTCCCAGTGCATCAGCTCGGGAAAACACCAGCAGCAAACTGATGTTTGTGTGTGTATACAGTATACAATATACAGTATGTATGTATGTTGCGGTCTGATCTTCACAAGCATCTACAGACAACCCACATCAATCACCACGCCATTAGCAAAGACACATCATTAAAGATGGGTACATAAAGTACCCATCTTTAAATGAACAACTAGAGAATCTTGTGGGGAAATATTTCTGAAAATCTAATTTATCTTATTTATGACATTTTAAGGATCCGCAGGAAGAGACGGGAGGAGTAGACTAGTACCACGTGTTCACAAAGACTTCTATCAAGCACAAATCAACTGAATGGAAATGGAAATAGCATATCCAATGTTGTTACAGCACATTTCACAACACAAAACACTACATAAAGTAGAACATTATGAAAAGGTCATTTACTGTGTGCGCCGCCATGTTGCTGTGAAGTCAGGTGTGTTTATTTTGGAGAACTCGGGCTCTAGTTTCAGACTTGGAATTCTGACTTGGATGTCCATTAAATTGTACTTTTCCATGTTGGAGGTGGTTTTTATTCCTAGTTCTGAGTACAACGGATTGAAGCATAACTTCCGGGTTGGCCTACAAACATACATCATCCCTGCAACACTCTCCAACTGTATTGAATAAAAAATATGTACAATCCTGAGAACAAAACACCAGAGTGAGTTAAACAGTGCAGGGGATATAAAAAAATAAGCTCAGACTTGCACTAGCATGTGCTTGGCTTGCTGGTGTGTTCAGCCATTAGCCTGCCAGGTGAGCAGTCATTACATCACCAACCTTCTAAAACTTCCTATTTCACTATTATGTTGGCTGTGCAGCTGTGACCAGGCCTATAGTCTGAAACTGCCTGTAAAAGCAGACTGTTTTGAAACGGTGGCAACAGTTAATTACAAAATTTTTGTTTTTTAAATTCTACAACATTTTTACAGAAAAACATTATTTTAAATTTGTCTCCACTGAACATTTAAAACAGATGACACACGATAGCGCACATATCAGGCACACAAACTCTTAGTGTTGCACCGTGCACCATTTGATATACAAGCTGCTTCTCCAAGGCTGCTTTAAAAATAAAAGTCATCGGTTTCATAAACTGCGTCGTGGATTAAGTGCAACAGCTCAAGCAGTGCACCGCCACACCTCCTCGCTTTCCAACCCCTCCTCCTACTGCACACACACACACACACACACCAAAAAAAAGGTGGTGCTCTAGTCTTGAGCCAGCATGTGTCTCAACTTCCTTCCTGTCAGAGACAGTCATGATGCCGCAACAACAAGTTGCACGCGGGAAATCAAATGCAGCTGGTTGGGAAGCAAAAGAATGATGGAGAGCAGACAGGAAGGAGAGAGATGTTCCTGATTCTTGACCTTCAGCAAACAACAGGCCAAACACACAGTTTTTGTGTGAAACAGTATTAGATGTGAGACTTTATTTGCCACTGAGGGCCTCATAAATGCAGGAATCCATGAAAAAAAAACACCAGTGTTTGATGTTTACTAACACATATTGATATTGTAGTGAAACTGCAATTGTATTACTAAACCCCGGAGTTGAGTGAGGTAAACCTTTAATATACGCTCCACTGCAAAACAGACTCCTGTAGTCATGGAGGGAAATATTGCATAGAGAGGCTCTCTTTGTATCATAAACCTGTACACGGATTTCAATGGGTTCATTCAAACAGCAGAGAGAGGATTTTCTTTGCAAGCTGTGAGATTGCCTCTGGTGAAGAGGCTCATCCTGTGGTATCAGGCCGTTATTGTTAAAGATGAGCTGTACATTCATCACACCCGCTGGTTTATCACGTGTCACATGTCAGCCATCATAGAGGCTACGCAAGAGACAGAGTGATGTGTGAAGACAAAATGTGAAATAAGATGCAAGCAGCATCTCTATTAGATAAAACGAGGTTGCATTGTGTAATAGTGTTCCTGCAGAGAGGCTGGACCATGATCAACAGGTGTGCAACTTCCAGAGCTTCCCAAACAGACATGCAAATGATGAAAGTAAAACTCACACGAACGCATGGTAGATGAACGCCCAGGCTCTGGGTCTCTCCAGCACGTTGTACAGGTAGTTTTGGAGCCGCCGGTAGCGCACGTTCCTCCGGCCGCTCTGCGCGCTGTAGATCAGCGGCTTCCCCAGCAGGCTGAGCCGGGCTCCCTGCTTCACCCGCATGCTCTCCGACCCGGTGCTGGTGGTGGTGGTGGTGGTGGAGGCTGACAGCAAACCGTCTCCCGCGTTGTTCATCATCTTCCGTCCGGACTCCACATCCTTCAAGCCGTAGCCTTCGGTACGGTGCCCCGGCGACGTCCTCATCCAGAGCCCGGTGCCGCCTTCGTCTCCGCTGTGGTTCCGGGGCATGGCATCACCAAAGCGGGCATCAAGTGCGCGGAGGTCTCTCTTCAAGCATGCGTGTCCTCCTGAGGAGCCGGGAGATGTGTCCTGCTAGACGGACAATATCAACACATCACACGTGCGACATGCAGTCTACTAACACGCGCTGCGAGTGAACGCGTTGTCAGAGCGCGGCGAGGCGCGCTGTTTCCGTCAGTCTCACTCTGACCGCCCCTCTCTCCTCTCTCTTCTCATCAACTCTCTCCTCCAACCAGTTACACCACCACCGCGCGTAAAGGTATCCACGCGCCCCGTCCTGCGCACGGTGCCGTCCAGGGGTGACACAATAACAAGTGTCGGACACAGCGTGTGTCCGGTGGAGCTGGAGGAGAAGGTGTTTTTAGTATTAATGTTCTGCTCTCTTCTCAGTGCGCTCCTCTGCCGCCTGTTGCTTCAGTAGCCCACGAGGCTGCGCGTCCACGGCAGATGCGCATCTGTACCGGCCCGTGCCCGCGAGCCACTATATCTCGATGGTCAAAGTAAAGAGTTTGTCTCTTAATCTCCCCTCCACATCACTGGAGAGTGGAGCGTTCAGCCTCCAGGAGTTGGTAGTTTTTTGTTGCGCCAAGGCGGCACAAATGCTAATGAGCAACCGTCGCTTCTTTAGTAATTTAATTTCCCGAAAAAGTTCCAAATTAGACCACTATAGGTTTCTGAAGAGCCTATCAGGTAACATGGGTTCTGATGGGTTTTCCACTCGGTCGGCTGGAAAGGGAACCAACGAGGACGGCTCACTGAACATCTGCACAAAATATCATGCTGTCACCAAATGAAGCTTTTTCTAAATTGAGTAATATGTGTTGTGTAAATATCTTATATTTGATCACATTTGCATGAGAAAAACCCTGCAGTCGTTCTTTTCAAGACTGGTAACTGAAACCAGCATGTATGAGAGACACCTTTCTGGTGTGCAGCTGGAATATTAATATTATAAATGATGCACAGTTTAATGAAAATGTCATGCCTGTATCAGTCTGTAAATAAAAATAAAAAACATCCCAAAAATATAAATACTGCTTCCTTTGTGTCACTATGGCCTAATGTGAAAGTGGTTTAAAAAAAAAATGTGATGCCTCAGTTAGGCCTCAGCACGAACTTCCTCTTCACATGTGCACTCTCCTGTAGACTTTTACTTTGCTGACCACATGCATGAAGAAAACACTTGACTTCTTACAGCAGTATTTGTGTGTGGCTGACAGCCTCTTCTATCAGCAGGAGTCCAGCGTCTTGTCACAAATAAGTCAGTGTGTGAGTAACAGAGGGCCACAGAGAACAGAAGTGTGTGTTCTCATATTTAGGAGCTGAGAGTGTGCAGGACTTTGAACAGCCTCAGAGCACTGACTGACTCTCTCTGTCTTCCAACAAAACTACTCCATCTACTGGAGACTGCAGCACCAGACAGCCTGTGTAGACACTACAATCTCACAGGTTTTTGGATACAAATCCTCTCTAAATCTTGCAGTTTGCTCAAGTATATGATGGCCTGCTACATGGTCACAGGAATATACCTCATGGGCACTGGACCTCACACAGTTCGATGGGGGTTGTAATATTGATGATCTAGGGCGTGAGACTTATTCCTCTTATACCGACATAACAGACAAACGAATCATACAATGCTGAGAAGAAGTACTTTACCGGACCATAGTAGCATTTCCTTCATTTCTTCCTCTGCATACTCAAATACTGCTCCGTTTCAATACATTTGAAACAGTCATTACAAATTGATGCCATGCAGCCAAACACTGTCCAAACCCAGAGAACTTGATTTGAAATTTTAGTGGAAAAGATCCCAGTGTTTCCAAAGAAACCAAATATGTCTGGTTAAACATAGGGGAAATGTATAAAAGTCTTATTTTAGTTTATTCTTGACCGTGGAAATAACTGTTCTCGACTCAAGGTTCTCGCGTTTTGCAGCAGATGAAGTTTGCTCAGTTGTCACAGGGTCGAATCTGATGACATGTTGACATGACGCGTTATTATGTCTTAAAAGTAGGGCTGTCAATCGATTACAATAGTTAATTGCGATTAATCACACATTTTTTAACTGTTCAAAATGTACTTTAAAAGGAGATTTGTCAAACATTTAATACTATTTTCAACATGAGAGTGGGCAAATCTGCTGCTTTATGCAAATGTATGTATATATTTATTATTGTAAATCAATTATCAACACAAATCAATGACAGATATTGTCCAGAAACCCTCACAGGTACTGCATTTAGCATAAAACAATATGCTCCAATCATAACGTGGCAAACTGCAGCCCAACAGGCAACAACAGCTGTCAGTGTGTCAGTGTGCTGACTTGACTATGACTTGCCCCAAACTGCATGTGATTATCATAAAGTGGGCATGTCTGTAAAGGGGAGACTCGTGGGTACCCATAGAACCCATTTACATTCACTGATCTGGAGGTCAGAGGTCAAGGGACCCCTTTGAAAATGGCCATGAC
>CAKAOH010040320.1:0-58743 GCA_916701665.1 Sebastiscus tertius | reverse complement strand
AGGTGAAAAGCATTGCTGAACTCACGCAACCCCGGGGGGCCCCGACATTGGTCGTGATGGCAGTGGAAAGAGTTTTATTCACTTTTACAATTTGAATTCTGTTAGTAAGAAAAGAGGCATACCAGTGAATCAAATAGGGATTCAGTTCCCGCTGGACCATTTTTGACACCAAGATGTCTGTCTGTATTGTGTTGAAGGCTGATGAGAAATCTAGAAAAAGGGCTCTTGCATAGGTTTTTGGTTTGTCTAAATGTTTCGTAATAATATGAACCAGGCAACAGCGTCTTCTGTACCACAACCCTGCTTACGTGCAAATTTATATGGATCGAGTTTGTCTTTCGTTGTACTGACAAGATATTGGAGCAGAATTCTTTCTAGAGATTTCATAATCACTGAGGTAAGGGCTATTGGTCTGAAATCCTTGTGTTCTTTAGGACATGGTATTTTGGGGAAAGGTTTTATGTGCGCAGTCTTCATGACAGAGGGGCAGTGTGCGTGTCTACGGAAGCCTGAAGGATTGGTTGCCACACTGGTGCCGGCTCGGTTGCAAAGTTCTTCAGAAGGAAAGCGCTGCGTTCATCCGGTCCAGCGGCTTTCTTGGAATTTGTACACCGAAATGTTTTCCTAACATCTTCGACAGTGATGACAATTCTGTCTGAGGTAGTTGGTATAACAGTTTTAAGTATTTCAGTGCACTTATCAGAATTGCCTAGTGATTCAAATCTGGTAAAGAAAGTGTTTAGGTCATTGGAAAAGCAAAATTCATTATCTGTCACAATAGGTTTAGTTGGAGATGACATTACTGTCATAGATTTCATGGTATCCCACACCTTTTTGGAGCTATTAGCTTTAAAGGCATCTTCCAGAAGCTGTCTGTGTGCCAGTTTTGCTTTCAAGCTCTTTTTTCTTTTCTGATAAATATCATTTATATTTATTTTAGACAGAGAAAGGTTCAGAATCGTGTGGTAATTAGTAAATAATAGTAATAATCCACAATTAAAACTCCGTACTATATTCATTCATGGAGCTCTGCAAGTCACTGCATGTTCTACAACACTGTCCGGCACATATTTCAGAATAAAAGCCTTGTGTTAACAAATGAAGGAATTCTGTCCACAGAAAAACCCTTGAGGGCTTTTATTTTGAAATGAAAGCAGGAAGTGTTGATTTAAAAATAAGTCTTTACTTTTTTTTCATCTCCGTAACATTTTCTACAGATAGAGACATGTCAACTGTAGTAATGTAGCTGATATGATGTTAATATACAGTCAATAGATATACGCATCAAGAATCTCTAGAAGAGACGCAGCTGAGACAAGTCTCACGCGGGCATTGTGGCTGCTCTAACCTATTAACACGAACGCCGGAATAAAAAACATCAGCTAACGCAGCTGCCACGCGCTGCTGACATTCCCGGTGTGTTCCAGGCTTTAGTCTGAACTGAAATCCAGACAGTGTTGAGGTCACGAGTTGAGAAAAGTCTCATTGACAAATGTGAACCTGCGGCTACAGCGAGGCAGGAAGCTGATAAAAGGTGACTTGATGATCTGACCTTATCCAAGTGGTATCCCAGGATCTCTCCTCCACCGTTGTCGGCAGGTGGGTCCCACTCCACGTCGATGGAGTGGTTGGTGGTCGCTGCCACTCGGGCGATTGGAGGTCCAGGAGGTACTACAGTGTCACAAATCAACACAGATGGGACATGTTACCTCTTAGTCCTGAATCTTGTGGCGCATTCACATCAAGAGCAAAGAGAACTTTTTAATATATGAATTCAAAGCAAAGAGGCAAATATGATGCTTTCTTCATGACTCTAGTTTTGTGATTAGCAGTTTGGTAACGTATTTCTAAATATGTAATTATTCAGAGGAAAGAAAGACCACATGGAGACGACCAGTTAAGACAACGAAGCGTTGATCAGAGTCGTGCTGAACACAGGTTTAAGAAGAGTGTACTTACGGATGGCAGCCTGGGCCATCTTGGGTTCGGAGGGGGGGCCGAACTTTCCGGGGCCGGCCTGGTTTTCAGCCGCCACCCTGAAGATGTACGTCAGCCCCTCCATCAGACCTTCAACGTTCAGCTCAGTGTTGGGGGCGACGTCCCTGAAGAACAGCGAAGAGATTTGTTAGTAAAATGGCATCGATGTGTTTTGATATTTCCTCTCACGTTAAACTCAGACAGAAAACAGGTTTAGTGTTTCCTCACCTGTTGACACGTGCCCAGTGTGAGCTGTTGATCTCGCGGCGCTCCACCCAGTATCCCACGATGGGGCTGCCGTTGTCGTTTGGCGCGTTCCATTTGACCAGCATGCTGTTGGCTGTGATGTCATCAATCTCTGGCTTATCGGGAGCCTCGGGAGGTTCTGAGGACGAAAGGGACCAAAATCACAAAATGAATATGAACACAAACAATAGCTTAGCTCATAGCGTGAACAGGAGCGATGATTAAATACCGAAAGGATTCTTGGCGATGACCGGTTTGGAGATGCAAGGCGGACCGGGGCCGAACTTGTTCTCAGCCACGACCCTGAAGAGGTACTCCTTCTTCTCGATGAGTTTGGGCACCAGGTAGCGGCAGCCTCTCAGCGTGGAGGTGACGCAGCTATAGCCGATCTCCAGCTTGGAGTTGTCCTTCTTCTCCAGAGTGTAGTTGAGGATCTCGCTGCCGCCATCGTCTAGAGGAGGATCCCACCTGCAAATCACCGAGTTCTTCCTCACCTCCTCGAATCTGAAGTTCACCGGAGGCCCGGGGGTATCTGTGGACAGACGGAACCGCCATGTTTTTACTCGTCAAATATAAGAAAGAGAGTTTCACCGAACCTGCACCGGCTGCGATAATAACGCATTAACACAAATGATCTTTCGGAGGTTGTATCAGGCTCAACTTTAAAGCTAGAGTGAAGATACCGGTATCATATGAAACTACAAAAACCTGATGAATCCTTCGGTACCAACCATGTCATACTAGCTTGTTGCGAAGGAGGCTAAATAACGCTCCAAACTTGCGCTAAATTTTGTCTCAACCAGCAGCTTAGTTTACAAGCATTTTAAGATATGTGGCAAACTAAGCAAAACAGTTAACCTACATATAGATTGCTTTTCATTTTAGCTCCTATAGCCGAGGGTTGTGTACGATAATGACACAGAGGCTCTGTAGTCTACACCGAGGCATTAGCATTTAGCCGCTTGGCCCCGTTTAATATCAGGTTTTCGGTAACCATCCCTAAATAAAAAGAGTTACCACAAAGAATAGAAATAGATCTCACCAAGCACGTTGACCTCGCAGGTCGCCGAGGCTCTGCCGTGGTCGTTCTCCAACTTCACTGTGTAGACGCCGTGGTCGGCGCGGTACGAGTCCCGGATGATGATGGAGGACACGCCCCTGCGGCTGTCATTGATCATCAGACGTTCGTTTATCGTCGGGTAGTCGGTCTCCTCCACCTCTGGCTCTGCTGTCACTTCCTCCTTCTTTTCCTCCTCCTTCTTCTCATCCTCCTTCTTCTCCTCTCCCTCCTTCTTTTCCTCTCCCTCCTTTTTCTCCTCTCCTTCCTTCTTCTCGGCCTCTCCTTCCTCCTTTTTCACCTCCTCCTTCTTCTCCTCTTTCTTCTCCACCTTCTTCTTCAGGGGTTTCTCGGGTCTCTTGCGGAGCGTCTCGGGTCGGATCCGCTGGTTGTTCCAGTACCAGGTGATCTCAGGGTACGGCGAGCCGGAGATGTTGGCATCCAGGCAGATCTCGCAGCCGCGCTTCACCATGAGACCGGACTGCAGGCTGCCGCTCAGGAACACCTTCGGAGGATCTGAGAGAGAACACATTATTATTATTATTATTATTATTATTATTATTATGAGACACGAGAGTCCATCTGAACATCTCAGTAACCTGACGGCGTCCTCACCAACAGCGGACGAGATCTTGACGAAGGGCGTGGCGCGTGATGGCTCGCTGACCCCGGCGGCGTTCTCTGCTTTGACTCTGAAGGTGTAGTTCTTGCCCTCGTTCAGCCCTCTGACGGTGTAAGACAGGACGGGCACCAGGAAGTCGTTGCACCGCTCCCACTTGTCCTCGCCCTTCTGCTGCTTCTCCAGGACGTAGCCCATGATCTTGGCGCCGCCGTCGTACATCGGAGGCTTCCAGGTCAGGGTGATGGTGCTGGATGTGGGGTTGTGGGTCTCTACATCCACCGGGGGGTCGGGAATGTCTGGGACGAGAGATTTCAGGTTTTTTTACACACTTACAAATTGGTGGAGTAATTAGTACCAAACAGCAAATGTCCGTTTTTTTCTTACGTTTCTGGTCCTCGGCGATGACCGGGTTGCGGAGCTCGATGAACTCTCCTCCCCCGATCTTGTTGACGGCCTGGACTCTGAAGTAGTACTCTCCATTGGGGATCAGGTCTTTGACGTTCCAGGTCAGCTTGTTCTCTCCGGACATCATGTTGACGTACGTCCTCCTGCCGGCCTCACGCCGCTGCACACACAACAAACAACAGAAACATCAGTTTCCAACTGTTCAGGCCCCGGTGTCCGATTTAAAATAAAATAAAAAATACGCCGCCGTGTCGGACCTGCATGATGTAGTGAACGATGGGGCTGCCGCCGTCGTACTCTGGAGGATCCCAGGACACTTTGCAGGAGCTCTTTGTGATCTCAGAGGCTGAGATTTCCTTACATGGACCAGGAAGACCTGAAGACAGAAAGAGAGGCGTGTTGATCAGTAACCCTGGAGATCTACGTGATAACGTGAAAAACGTGGACGTGTGTGATGGCGTACCGATGACTTTGACGTTGATGGTGGCGCTGGCGGCTCCCAGTTTGTTCTCCAGAGTCACTTTGTATTGTCCGGCGTCAGCGTGAATGCTGCTGTCGACCACCAGGTGACAGGAAGTATACTCCTTCCTGTTGGACACAAACAATCCCATCAGTCACTGCTGCTCGCACTCGACCAGCAAAGACCCGGATTCACAGATACTGGAGCGTTTTATAATCTTAGGATTATTCTGAATTAAACCTCTGATGTTGAATTAAAGCTGAAACAATCAGAGATATCGCGTTCACGAGAATGGACCGGACAGACGTAGGCATAACAAATATCACCACAAATAAAGATGAAACCGATTCATAGATGAAACGTCCGATATATCTGGAATATTGATTGATATAAAAAAAAACAATTCAGTTGGTGCCTTCCTGCTTCGTGTCTGATCTTTAGTATTTCCTTCCTGGAGGAGATGAACTGCCACACTGACCTGAAGCCGAGGCGGTCGTCGGCCTTCATCTCCTTGCCGTCTTTGTGCCAGGTGATTCTGGGCGACGGGACGGCTCTGAAGGGAACCGGGATGTGCAGCTTCTCTGTTTCCACGACAACCAGGTCCAGAGTCTGGAAGTCCAGCGTCGGGTTACCTGGAAACACGGGAACACAGTTAACTCGATGATTCACAAAACGCTGCAGAGGAATACGTGGCGTTTAAGCCCGGCAGACGACGCTCTTACAGTCGGACTCTTTGGCGAAGACGTTCTCGGAGATGTCGGAGGGCTCACTGACTCCGATGGAGTTGACGGCCCTCACTCTCAGGATGTACTCCTTCTCGGGGACCAAGCCCTCCTCCACGCGGTACTTCAGATCCTTCACCGGGCGGGAGTTGACCCTCATCCACTTCTCTGTCCCGGCCGCGCACATCTCGATGTGGTAGCCCGAGATGGGGCAGCCGCCATCACTCTGGGGCGGCTTCCAGGCGATGGACAGGAAGTCGCGGCTGGCTCCGGTCACGTGCAGCTCAAGGGGCGGCGATGGGACGCCTGGAAGGGAACAGGACGGACGGAGTTAGACTCTTTCTCTGTGGCGGTTATTTAAAGAATAACTCATTACTGGACCAACCTGTCGGGTCCTCGATGGTGAGGATCTCGGTGGGTTCGCTCGGATGGCCTATGCCAGCCTCGTTCTCGGCGCAGACCTGAAACTGGACCTCGGTTCCCTCGATGACGTCGGTCACTCTGTACTTACAGTCTGGACCCGAAGTCTTATCGGATTTCACCCAGCGAGTTCCAAGCTTCTCCTTCTTCTCAATGGAATACCTGAAGGGTGGAGTCACCGACAGGTAAACAAACCTTCATACTGGAGCGCCGCCGCCGCCGCCCAAACTTACAAATCTCTTGCCAATAAAGTTTTAGATGAAAAAAAAAGAAAAGCCTACTTGAGGATGGGTCTGCCACCGTCGTTTTTAGGCGCCTCCCACTGCAGGTCTACGTATCTCTTGGTCACAGCGTTGACGGTGAGGGCGTACGGTGGCCCGGGAGTAGCTGAAACAAGAATAAATCTTATTATCTTCGCCCTCCTGATTCAAAGAGTGCGTCTCCAAACTGCTCTCTAACTTACTGAAAGTGTCTTTGGCGAGCACAGAGTCCTCCAGCTCGCAGAACGGTCCGAGACCAACGGCGTTCTCGGCCGCGACGCGGAACACGTAGAGCGATCCTTCGTTGAGCGGCGTCACGGTGTACTTCAGCTCCTTGACTGTGGTGTCGACGGTCTGCCAGCCTTTACGCTTGGCGTCACGCTTCTCCACCACGTAGTTGGTGATGCGCGAGCCTCCATCACGCTCGGGCGCCGTCCACTTCAGGTCGGCACTGTTCCTGCAGATGTTGACAACGTCCAGCCAGCGAGGAGCCGTAGGAGGATCTGAGGAGATGGAGACAAAGATTCTTTAACGTCGGCTCTCACAAATCTAAACGTTGTGTCTGTTCTGGACTGATTTCTTACTGAGTCTCTCTTTGCAGAGCACGGGGTCGCTGGGCTCGCTGGGTTCGCTCTCGCCCGCCACGTTAACGGCTCGCACCCTGAATGAGTACTCCTGCTTCTCCATCAAGCCCTTCAGGAAGTGCTCCAGGATGTTGATGTTCTCCGCCACGCGGATCCAGTCCGTGGTGCCGCTCTTCAGCATCTCGATGATGTAGCCGTCGATCTTTGCTCCGCCGTCGTGCTCCGGTTTGGTCCACATCAGGAAGCAGGAGGTCTTCGCCACATCCTTCACCGTGGGCTTACCGGGAGGCCATGGAGGATCTGGAAGAGTGACACCACCATGTTTTTTTAAATGCTTGGAAACTATTTTAGACGCAACTAAAGAGAGCAGGTGAATGTTGTACCCATAGGATCTTTGACGAGGATCTGGTCTGTCTCCTTGCTGGGTTTTCCAGTTCCAGCCAGATTCTCAGCCAGGACTCTGAACTTGTACTTCTTCCTGGTGGGAAGACCTTTGACCCTGCAGAGGAAAACACGTCATGTCAACACGCTGAAATCTAACAAAGACGCAGAACTCATCAGAGACAGCAGAGCAGGAAGACTCGCCTGTAGTTGGTGTCTGTGATGGGCTGCTTGTTGCATCTGATCCACCTGTCGTGGTCCGGTTCGTATCGCTCCACCCAGTACCCGGTGATGGGGCTTCCTCCATCCTCATCGGGCTCGAACCAGGCCAGGCTCACAGAGTCCTTGGCGATGTCCGAAGCCTCCAGCTTGTAAGGAGCTCCAGGAGTGTCTGAGGACAAGACGGGAGGGACGAGGTCAGTCCCAGTTGATCCAACATATCATACCTGACCAAGACAGTAGGGCCAAAGCCTCATAAAACGTCAGATCTATGACCTACCGAAAGGGTATTTGGCGATGATGGGCAGGTGCTCAGCCGGTGGGCCGATGCCAAACTGGTTCTCAGCGAAGACTCTGAAGATGTACTCCTTGAACTTGACCAGGCCCACCGCTTTGTAGGTGGTCAGTTTAACGGTAGAGGACAGCCGGTGCCAGATCTCGCTGTCGGTGGCTCGGCGCTCGACGATGTAGTTGGTGACCTTGGAGCCACCGTCGTCACGCGGAGGGTTCCAGGCCAGGAAGCAGGACTCGTTGGTGATCTCAGAGATGTCGAAGGCAGCCGGAGGACCGGGCTTATCTGTGTGGGCAAAGTTTAATTTAATGAACAAATTCACCATGGAAACCTTTTTCTTTTTTTTTTTTTTTTTTTTTATTCCTTTTGTCCGTTGGTCTTACCGAGGATGTTGACGTCGACGGTGGCGGTGGCGCGGCCGCTGCTGTTGGTGGCCTCTATGATGTAGGTGGAGCTGTCGTCTCTCTTGGTCTTGGCGACGGTGACAGTGGAGTGTCCTGGCTTGGTGTCGATGGACACCCTGTCGTCTGGTTTGAGGACCAAGTCGGCCTTGGTCCATTTCACCCGGGGCTCGGGCTTACCCGTCACCTCGGCTGGGAGTTCGATCTTGCTGCCGGCCTTGGCGGTCAGACCTGCCAGCAGCTTGGCGTCCAGATGGATCACTGGAGGCTCTGCATAGAAAGTGAAGACGAGGGGTCAGTGCAAAGAAAAAACAAGCTTCAGATCAGGTTTTGCACACAATTAGAGCAAAGTAGTTTCAGGTCTCTAACAGGTTCTGGGTACCTTTTGGATCGACAGCCTGGATCTCGTCGGTGGCCTTGCAGGGCCGACTGGCTCCAAGTCTGTTCAGGGCCCGGACTCTGTAGGCGTACCACTGGCCCTCGATCAGACCCTCCACCTGGCACTTCAGGTCAGGTGTCGTGTCCCCGCAGGGCTCCCACTTATCGGTTCCTCTCTGGCAGCGCTCCACGTTGTAGCCTCGGATGCCGCTGCCGCCGTCGTACTTGGGCGGCTCCCAGGTCAGGAAGATGCCGCTGGCTGACTTGTCTCTCCACCTCAGGTTCTCTGGAGGGTCGGGGATGGCTGGAGGAAAACGAGACGGAGGGGTTAGGAAGCTCCTTTGAACTCTAAAACTAACTTATACAAAAGTGCATTTCAAACTTATGTGATAAAAACGGGCCGATGAAACTTAGAATCTTTCTTAATTTGAGACTCCCTGGTGTGACTCACTGGCGGGAGAGGAGACGTTGACGGGCTCGTCAATGTATGCCGGCTCTCCTGGTCCACACTTGTTGCAGGCGGTGACTCTGAACAGATACTCCTTTCCTTCAACCACGTCGGTGACGGTGAACTCCGTATCCTGGATACCGGTGGTCACCTGAAAGAGAGAGAGAGTTTGAAGTTATCACCAGACATCTGGTCAAAGCTACGACATACTGAGGAATCCAGATGTTAAATGTCGTACCTTGACCCAGGTCTTGCGGGACACGTCCCGTTTCTCCACCTGGTAGCCGGTCAGAGGACTTCCTCCGTCGTGCTCCGGAGGCTCCCAGCTCAGGTGGACGTGCTGCCGGGTCACCTCCAGGACCTTGAAGTCCTTCGGAGCGCTGGGCGCCGCTGGAGGACACGAACACCAAAAAATTAGTTTTGAACCTACCGTTTACAGTTTGTGTGTTAGTGACGACAAACTGCCGATGGCGTTACCGATGACGTTGACTTCGATGTCGCCGGAGATAGACGTGACGTCGTTCTCCAGCTGCAGGGTGTAGGTGCCTTTGTCCGGGCGGACGCTCGGCGTGACGATCAGTTCTGTGAACGAGGACTTGGTCGTCATGGAGACGCGTTCGTCGGCGGTGGTCAGCTCCTTCTCTCCGAAGGTCCACTTGGCATTGGGGATCGGGTATCCGCTGATGGGGACTCTGATGGCGAGAGGCTGAGGGACGATCACCTCCAGGCCGTCTTTGAAAGCGCTCAGGTCAAAGGACGGACCGACTGGAGAGGAAAGAGAGACGCATGATGGGAACTGAAACGTTAAATCCATGATTGTATTTGGGTTTTTACTGTGAACTGTACACTGTCACATAACTGCTATAAAAAAACATAAAGTAATATTAAAGCATTAAAGACATTGTGTGTCTCACCGTGTGTGTCGTCGGCCAGCAGAGGTCCGACGGTGTTTGACGGGTCAGAGACTCCGGCGGCATTTTCAGCAAACACTTTGTAGTTGTACTTGGTTCCGTACTTCAGACCGGACACCTGAAGGAAAAAGTTAAAATTACAGTGTTGAAATAAAATAAAAGTAGAACTTGAACTCAGACACTGGATGACTTTTACTGTGAAGCAGCCGAACCACAACGGGAGGGCGTATATCTGAGTCAGTACCTTGTAGGAGAGGTCGGGGCAGAGGCGAGCGTTGCAGCGGAGCCACTTGTCGGTGCCTTCCTCGCAGCGTTCGATGATGTAACCGGTGATCATGCTGCCTCCGTTCCTCAGAGGAGTCTCCCAGCTGAGCTGCACCGAGCTCTTGTTCTGGTCCTGCCAGACCAGGAACTGAGGGGGACTGGGACGCTCTGCCGAGGACGGACACAATAAAAACTAATATTACTACCAGAGGCAGTCCAGGATTTATGGTATACTGTCACCGTGTTTCTCCGGGACCAATAAAGTGAAGTCCTTTCCTCGTACTGGACCATAAAGTGTGATGAATCCCAACTTACCGATGGGATCCATGATCTTGACGGGACGCGAGGCGGCGCTGGGCTTTCCCTCGCCGGCTTTGTTCTCAGCTTTGACTCTGAAGATGTACTCCTTGTTCTCGATGACGTCGTTGACAACGGCGCTGAGCTCGTCGGCTTTGGTCAGCTGGACGGGCGACCACTTCACAGCCGTCCTGTCGCGCAGCTCGATGATGTAAGAGGTGATGGGAGAGCCTCCGTCGGACTCGGGCGGCTCCCAGGAGACGGTGCAGCCGAACTTGGAGACGTTTCCCACGATCACGTTCAGCGGAGCCTCGGGAACGTCTAGAAACAATCAGAATCAACGCTCCGGTGTTTACCGAGTATCATTTCTTTATCTCAAGTATCACGGTGATAAAAGCGGTTCTTACCAAACTTGTTCCTGGCGTATACGGGTTTGTCGGTCTCCACGTTGGGTCCGCTGCCGACCCGGTTTCGGGCGCAGACTCTGAACAGGTACATGGAGTCCTTCTGGAGGCCGGTCACCGTGTACTCGGGACTCTCGGCGTGGTCCGTGGCCAGCGTCCAGGTCTTACGCTTCACATCTCGTCTCTCCACTACGTAGGCAATGACCTTGCTGCCACCGTCGCTTTCGGGCTCCTCCCACGCAAGGCTGACCTCGCCATCGGCTGTGTCGACCACCTGCAGGTTCTTCACGGGTCCAGGGACGTCTAGAAAAAGAAATCCAAGGATAAGGTTACATTTATTTTCAGAAACAGAGTTACAGAGTTTGTAGTTAACCTGGTTCTGGTTCTGGTCCAGTAAAGCCCACTTGAGGCCCGTTTCAGCCTCCTAGAACTCACCGATGACCTCCAGGGTGATGAAGGCCTCTCCCTGACCGTGTTTGTTCTTGATGATGATCTTGTAGTGGCCTTCGTCGGACTTCATGGGGTCCTTCAGCCGGATCTCGGTGCGGTCGGCGGACGTGTAGATGTTGTCTTTGGGCAGACTCAGGTTGTTGTACAGCCAGTCGGCGTTGGCCTGCGGGTAGGCGCTGTACGGAACGGCCATGACGATGGGCTTCCTGGCATCGGTGACATAGGTCTGGTCGGTGGTCTTTATCTGAGGCACAGCTGGAGGAGGAGGGAGCGAGAGGACGCCGTCAGAGAGATGACAACACAGGAAACACCCGGACGCTGTCGACCTGTTTTTAGTCTTCATCTCAATAAAGTTAATCTGCTTTTGAATCACTGTTAGGCTCATTGTTAGTTTCAGACTGACGCAGTTGTCGTTTTCACATAGTAAATATATTTGCGCCTGAGTCTGGACTACAGCTACTTAAACACTCACGTATTAATCAACCTTTAAATTAGACCCCGTCAGGATTCATTCTTCAAATACCGGTAGAAATCTTCAGATTCTTGATATTGGACAACAACGTTTCATTTCTCTAAATGACGGGTTTTAACCCAGATGTTTAAGACGACAGCTGCACCACAGTGACAGCGGCAGCGTTTTGACGTTCTTACCCGCCAGCTCCAGCTTGGCCTTGGCGTCTTTGTCTTTGACGATGACTCTGTATTCGCCCTGATCTCGAGGTCGGATCTCGCAGACCTGCAGTCGGTGGATTTTACCCTCGCTCATCATCTGGTACTTGTCTCCCTGGACGACCGTCATGTTGTTCCTCAACCACTTGGCCTCCACGCGGTCTTTGTTGAGCTCCACCTCGAACACCACGTCCGAGCCCGGAGGTTCGAAAACGTCCTGCGGCGGTCTGATGATCTCCACCGGCGTCTCTGTAGGACAGAAAGAGATTCATGAGGAGGTCAACCAGAGTAGAAACAGTTTCTACTAGTTTCTACTGTAGAATCTGAAGACACTCACCTTCAACGAAGAGCCGGGCTCTGGACCTCTTCTCGTCCACGCCACAGGCGTACTCGCACTCGTCATCGGGTCTGCACTCCTTGATACGCAACGTGCAAATCTTTCCTTCTTTTTCAAACGTGTATCTGGAAAATAAACAGGAAGTTATTTAAGAGAAGGCGTCATTCAGTCGCTAACGTATAAATAAAGTTGTGAGGGTTTGAACACAGTTTGAGAGGTTATAAGTAGGGATGCAGCGATACCGAGACTGTGCTCATGTACTCGTACTCGCAAAACGGCTCGGTCTGAGTACTCATCCCTAGTTCTAAGTAACGTACCTCGGTCCTTCTCTGATCTCGCGTCCGTTTCTGTACCACTTGGCGTCGGCTTTCTCTTTGGTGAGCTTGCATGTGAACTCCGCGTCGTCGAACTCGGTGATGGTCTGGTCCTTCAGGTGCATGCTGAAGTCCGTCGGCGCCTCGCTGATGATCAGCTCCGCTGTGGACTTGTTGTTGTCGGCTACGGCGGTGTACTCGCCCTCGTCCGCCAGCGTGCAGTCCTTGATGGTCAGTGTGTGCTTGTCTTTGTCCACTCTGTAGACGACGCGCTTGTTGAAGACGATCTCCTCGCCGGCCTTCATCCACTTCAGCGTGGCGTTGGGCCGGTTGACTTTACAGGAGAAGCTGATGGTCTTCTTCTCCTGAGTGTCGACGTCCTCCAGAGGAACCACGATCCTCAGACTCTCCTCTGAGCAACACAAAACATCACAACACGTGTCAGCTATCAAACGCTCTGTCGTACATGAACTCTGTTACCGTGGATGTCAACACGCCGGCGTGCATCGCTGACCTTTGACGGTGAGGTTGCAGGAGCTCTTGGCCTGCTCTCCTCTCTGGTTGGTCAGGTTGATGCTGTAGTCGGACTCGTCTCCCTTCTGGGCGTCTTTGATCCTCAGAGAGAAGACGTTGTCTCTCTGGACCATCACGTACTTGCTGCTCTCGAATATCGTCTCCTCTTTCTTCAGCCACTTGGCCTTCGCTCCCTCCGTGTTCACCTCGCAGTTCAGGACCACTTCCTGTCCTTCTTTGGCCTCCGTGTCCTTCAGCGGCGTGATGATCTTCAGTCGCTCTGCAGGAAACACAACATCAGAGACGCCGATGAGGGAAAACGGAACTCTTCACAGCAGCGGTGGAGTCAAGCTAAATCTAAATATCACATATATATATATATATATATATATATATATACTGTAATTACATCTCTAAACTGAAGCTACGATGTGAAGCAGTTAAATAAAGTTCATCATTTCAGTCTCTTTGGTGATTAAATTAAAATGTTTAACTGAGTTATTAAAATAAAAACAAGTTAGCTAGAAAACAAAAAATGTAACTTAATTAAGAATGTGAATTAAATAACTAAAACTAAATAACATGGTGGAGAAACTGATTTCTGTTTTAAATATTTAAATGTTGTTTTGTTCTCTGGCCAAACTGTACATTGGAAATTATCTTAAATAAACTTAAATTGAAAAATAAATAAATAAATACATTTACGGTTTCAGTCAGGGTTAGTAATTGAAAAAAAATGAATAAATAAATGTATAAATAAGTAAACTACTGAAGTGTCAGTGAACTATCGCAATAAAACAAAATAAAATTATTGAGAAAATTTATTTAATTTCTATGTTTAAATGCCATTAGATGTTTTTCTGAAGTTGAAATTAAATTAAATTAATTAAACTTGAATTACAATATAAGGTTAAAAAAATAATACAAAAAGGTAAATTTTTTTGTTTTTGTTAAGGATTAATTTAATTGTTGAAAACATTAAATTAAAAATAAATTAACAAGAAAGCAAAAACTAGACGGAATAAATTAAAACAATATAATAGTGATTTTATTCCCGTCTTTAAATACCAACACGTGTTTAGTTCTGACAAACTGAAGTTAAAGATAAAAAAAGAAAATTTAAATCATATAAAATTTAATTATTTAATTAATTTTTAATTTAATTATTTTGAAAAAGAAAGAAAATCAAGAATATAAAGACACACTGCATAATGTATTTTTTTTTACACTTTTGACTTTTAACTCTGAATTATGAGACAGGAAGTTGAATGTTAGATTTATTAAGCTCTAATTTTGTCTTTATAAATTATTAAAAAGTCAAAATGTTTACTTAGTTTCTTCTACTTTAAACTTAATGTAAGTTTTTTATTTAATCTTTTTATGCAATATAAAAAATAACGTAAATGTAAGAAGTGTCAGAGATAAAATCAGTCAACAGTTAACTAATAACTAATAACAGTTACACGCTAAAAGAACATCTCCGTCTGGTGTATTAAACTAAGGGTTTAGTGGGCGGGGCTTACCGAGCACGGTGAGGTCGGCGCCGGCTCTGGTCGGTCCGATCATCACCACGTATCCGCCCTCGTCTTTGGGCTCGCAGTTCTTGATGACCAGCGTGCGTCTCTTGCCGTCGCTGACCGTCTGGTACTTGTCTCCCGCCTCCAGCTCCTTGTCGTCTTTCAGCCATTTCACCTCGTAGGTCTCCTTGGAGACGGAGCAGGTGAACTCCGCCTTCTCGCCCTCCACCACCTCCTGGCTCTTAGGCCTGGAGATGAACTCTGCCGCCAGCTCTGAAACACAGGAGAGGTCAGAGGTCAGAGGTCAGCGGGGTTCATGCAGCGATTCTCAACGAGGTGCGTGAGAAAAATAAAAATCTGGTGCTTAATGTCCTCCGTCTGGTCTGAACCGGTTTCTCTCCGGAGTTTATACACAACTGCTTTGTTGATGTAAGACTCAGTTCGGCCACAAGAGGCTGCAGCGCACCGCCACCACCCCACCAAGATGAAAAATGTCCAAAAAAATGTGCAAAAAAAGCCCCCCAGATGTCCACTACATGCTGAAACAGACAGAAGAAGGCGACGTGCTGTGATGAACAGTTGGGAGAGTGACTTTGTATAGAAGCGATGACATTGTGAAATATTAAATTTACACTGCATAGATTAAAACCTGAGCTTTAACCCAGGGAAAGGGTGAGATGACACCACCTCAAAACGGTTTTCCTCCAAAACAAAATGAAATTCTCAGTTATTTATTTTCAAAAAGTGGCCAAAAAATATCAGAAAAAGGCTGATAAACGTCCGGAAAAATATTTGAAAAAAAGTTTGACATATGAAATATGAAAGAATTTACAAAAAAAGGCCAAAAAATGTCAGGAAAAATATTTGAAAAAGACAAAACAAAAGAAAGGCAGAAGAGAAGTTTGACAAAAAAAGACCAAAAAACGTCGGAAAGAGTCCAAAAAATATTAGAAAAAAAGTCTGAAAAATGTCGGACAGATAAATCTAGATAGATCTAATATCTAGATCTATTTTATAGATCTAGATATTAGATCGTATATAACCTGAACTCACCGCTTCTTAAACAGAACAGAAACTAGTCCTTCTCTTTTCCCTCTGAACTTCAGAGCTTCTGAACTTCAGAGCTTCTGAACTTCAGAGCTTCTGAACTTCAGAGCTTCTGAACTTCAGAGCTTCTGAACTTCAGAGCTTCTGGACTTCAGAGCTTCTGGACTTCAGAGCTTCTGGACTTCTCTGCTTGTAGAAAGCTAAAACGTGCTTTCTGTCTGCAGCTCTTTCTCTTTGTTTAAAGAACTTATTTTACACTTAAATAGTTTCTGCTCTGTAAATCACTGTGTAGTTTGTTTCAGAGCCGTTCTCTAAAGATAAGTCGTACTTAAGGGATAAAGTTCTCATTAGAAGCGTCAGAGCTCAGTGAGCGTGGTCTTTACCGCTGATCTTCAGGTTCCCGGAGGTTTTGATTTCGGGACTCAGCCTGCAGGTGTACTCTCCGGCGTCGGCCATCTTCAGGTCCTGGATCAGGAGGATCCTCCTCTTCCCGTCCACGATGTGCTCGTAGCGGCCGCCCTCCGGCAGCTCCTCCTCTCCTCGGTACCAGGTGACGTCGGCGCCGGGTTTGGACACCTCGCAGATCAGCTTCACGCTGTCCGTCTCCGTCCCCTCCACGTTGGACAGGTTCTTAGAGAACCGGGCCGCCTCCTCTGCAACCAGAGGACACAACGTCACGGCTCAACTAACTCAGGTCCCTTAACTCTTATTAAGGGTTATAAAGGGTTCCTTAACACTTATAAAGGGTTCCTTAACACTTACGGGGGATTCTTTGACTTATTGAGGAGTCCCTTAACTCTTATTAAGGGTTCTTTAACTCTTAAAGAGGGTTCCTTAACACTTACGGGGGACTCTGACTTTTTGAGGAGTCCCTTAACTCTTATTAAGGGTTCAGGATCATGTGACCGCGGGTGGCGTGGTTGTCTTACCGATGACGGTGAGCATGCCGGATGATTTGGAGGTTTTGGCGTCACACTCGTACTCGGCCTCGTCGTCGAACACCGACTTGTGGACGATGAGGACGTGTTGACGACCTTGATCAATAATCTCGTACTTCTTCCCTTTTCTGATTTCACTTCCGTCTTTAAACCAGCGGACCTGCGACGAGACAAGAGGAGGTTAAATAATCCCTTAAATGTCCCCTCTACTGGTCTCTGATGTGGACCGACAGACTCACCTTGACGTCCTCTCTGGAGACTTCACACTCAAACCTGGCGGACTCCTTCTCTTTGACCTCCACGTCGTGGAGCGGCTTAGAGAACTCGATGTGTTTAACTGTGGACAGACGGGACATTGATTAGCATTATCAGGACCCCTTAAGTCCCTAAGGTCTAATGAGACACAGGAGGTTCTCTTTTAAAGGGTCCTTAACTTATGGAGGGGTCCTTCACATCTAACAAGAGATTCTTAACTCTAATTAAGGGTTCTTTTACTCTCACTTCTTCTTTAACTTAATTAAGTCTTTCAAAGGGTTCCTTAACTCTTATGAGGGATTCTTTATCTTTCCCTTAACTCTATGAAAATGTCTTAACTGTAATTAAGGGTTCTTTTACTCTAACTTCCTTTTTGACTTAATTTAAGTCTTTCTTTAACTTTTTAAGGGGTCCCTTAACTTTTATAAAAGGTTCCTTAAATCTTTTAAGGGATCTTTAAAGGGGAAATCACTTGCCTCTTATCGAGGCTGTTTTCTGTTTTTTTTACCTTTTTTAAGGGTTCCTTAAATTTTAAGGTTATTAACTTTTTTGAGGGATCTTAAACTGTAATGGCGAGGTGGGGTCCCTTAACTCAAACAAGAGACTCAATATGTGTTTTTGAGGGGTCCCTTAACTCTACTGAGGAGTTTCTTCAGTCTTATAAAGGGTTCCTTAACTTATATGGTGGATATGTTAGATTGTAGGTCCCTTAAGTCATTTGAGGGATCTTTAACATTAATTAAGTGCCCTTTTTTCTTCTACGGAG
Source organism: Sebastiscus tertius (assembly GCA_916701665.1). Classification (NCBI taxonomy): domain Eukaryota; kingdom Metazoa; phylum Chordata; class Actinopteri; order Perciformes; family Sebastidae; genus Sebastiscus; species Sebastiscus tertius. The sequence goes on along the minus strand of CAKAOH010040320.1, from coordinate 41,189 downwards.
GGTTCCTTAAAGAGAACTTTTAAGTGGTTTCCTAAGGGAACTTTCACAAGTCAACATTTAGTCCGTATTACTCAGACTCTGGTGCGCTTCGTTTGACTAAAGGGTCCCTTAAGTTCTATAAGGGGGTCCTTAAGGTTTTCTGAGAGTCCCTTAACTCTTCTTAAGGGTGCCTTAGCCGTATGTCAGCGGTACTCACGCTCCACGTTGAGGAAGCAGGAGGTCTTGAAGTCCTTGGCGTCGCAGGCGTAGGTCTTGGAGTCGTCCAGCGTGCAGTCGTGGACGATCAGCGCTCTCTTGCGTCCGTCGATGATCATCTCGTATTTCTTGGTCTTCCTGATCTCCTGACCGTCCCTGAACCAGCGGACCTCGGCGTCTCTGGAGAGCTCGCAGTCCAGCGTGGCGGTGGCCTCCTCCTCCACCGTCTGGTCCTCCAGCGGCTTGGTGAACTCCACCGCCGGCTCTGAACCCACGAACACAGTTAACGGTTAAAACCTCATCCTGCCCGCCCTGGTTCAACGTCTCAGGTGTGTTCACGCCCAGCGGTGATGTCACAGTGTACGGACACGCCCCCGGAGGACACTGTGACATCACCGCGGCCAGGTGAGGCGGCCAGGTGAGGCGTCCGGTAGATCTTACCTCTGACGATGAGGCTGGCCTCGGCCTGGAAGTCTTTGGCCGAGAGTTTAACGGTTCCGGCTTCATTCAGCTGAACGTCTCTCAGAGTCAGACTGTGGACCTTAGCCTCCGCCTTCAGCACCACCTGTTACCATGGAAACAGTTATTACAGGAGGGTTATACCTGCCCTGAGCTACACCTGTCAGGTTCAGCACCACCTGTTACCATGGAAACAGTCAATACAGGAGGGTTATACCTGCCCTGAGCTACACCTGTCAGGTTCAGCACCACCTGTTACCATGGAAACAGTCAATACAGGAGGGTTAAACCCGCCCTGAGCTACACCTGTCAGGTTCAACAGAGTCAGTCATTTAGAGGGTTTTACCTGCCCTGAACACTGCTTGACAGGTTCAACAGAGTCAGTAAGTAATTGAGCCATTATTTCCCCAAAACAGTGTCTTCCAGGACTATTTCATACACTCAGGGTCAGTCAGATTATGGGTTTTGTTATCCCCGAGCATTGTCTGTTAGGTTCAAAGGACAGAGTTGTCGACCTTTTGGTTTTATATCCCTGAACGACGCCTGTCAGGTCCACAGTGTACACATCAAGAGTCAGCCATATTGTTTGTTTTTTCATCCCTGAACATTGTCTGTGAGGTTCAGGAGACACACAGTTGAACGGAGAGAGAAGGTTTTTGGGTTGTCGGGTCTCAGCAGATGCCGGGTCAGTCAGCTGAGGCCTGACAGCTGAAACGAACGCAGGCAGCTGCTCCCCCCCCCGAACTCGCTTTAAACAGCACGACCTCTGACACCTGACGGCTGAATTTACCGACTGGATTTCACACCGAGTCACTGAGGAGGAATCAAACATTCCTTAGTTCACAGTTCATCGTTGTTTTAACGTTAAAACATTCCTGCTTTATCATCATACGTATTCTTTCTTGTTTGTCTTGGATCATTTGAATGTGGATGTTCGTCTCACAGAGAGAGAGTAATACTTCATACTGAGAAGACGTTGTTATTCCATAAATGAATCTTTCCAGCTTTAGAGAACAGATCTTTAACACTCTTTAGGTGATCCATAAAGTTAAAGTTGGTCTTTTTCTAACCAGAATATTTAAACTGAGTTGTGATTGAAACAGATTTAAATCAACTAAATAAAGTTTCATAAAGTCAGACAGAAACAAGAAGATGTTTTATTCATGTTCAACTGATGAAAGACTGAAAACCGTCTCCGTATTTCATCTCCAGCGTTTGTTCAGATCTGAGTCTCAGTGAAGACGGGTCGTCGGTTGAGCCGTTTTATTGTTTTATTGTTTTATTGTCTCTCGTAAATACCAATAACTTCTAGATCTGCTGTTTGTCGGGTTATTATCTGGGTTAAACTCTTAAAGTCTTTAAAGTGAACGATGAGGCCGTTTGATCCCGTTTCTGATCGTCTGCTTTCAGACTACATTTAGTTTAGTCTCTCAGATGTAACATCACCGACGTCCCTGCTCTGTCTGTCAGTTATCTCACGTTGGTCTCTTTCAGATTTATCTTTAAAATCAATCCTTGACTTCTGAACCAACAAAAACCAGCCAATCAATCTAAAACCATTAAACCTGTTTATTCACCTTATCTTCATTTCATATTTAAAGAGTTTAAATAGTTTATATCTGAGCTACGGACCAGCGTCTCAGTGTTCCAGTGTTTTCAGTGTTCCAGTGTCTCAGTGTGTTGACGTGCAGTAAATCAGCTCCCAGAGAGATCGTGTTTCCGTGGAAACCTCAGAGTTCTCAGGTTACATCCCATAATCAAACTAATGCTGCGTTATGAGCTGATGTGTGTCTGCAGGGCTCCGTCTCTCTGCAGCGTCTCTCCGCTCCGTCCTCTCTCTCCGATCAACGTCTCATTTCAGCCTGAAAACGGTGAAATCAGCTCCCAGCAGTCTGGATTCTAGATCTGCCTCCTGTTGCCACCTGCCCGCCGGCCGTTAAAAATAACCTGAAGAAACGCTTGCGGAGCAGAAAACACCTCGCTGCCTCGCCGCCGGCGTTCATCTCAACAGCAGGATCGAATGAACCCCCCCAACACCAGAACCAGGTCCTTATATGAAGACAGGCCGGAGCTGCAGCACACAAACACTGGACATTGTGTACAAACGGAGAGAGGGAACCACCTGGACCTGGCTCCGGACCACAACCACTACAAGGCCTGGCTCCAGACCAGAACCACCTGGACCTGGCTCCGGACCACAACCACTACGAGGCCTGGCTCCGGACCAGAACCACTACGGGCCTGGCTCCGGACCAAACCACTACGAGGCCTGGCTCCGGACCAGAACCACTGGCTGTGGACCAGAAGCGTTTGAGGAAGTGAGGTGTCGGCGGACTCACCCGGTCGCTGGGCTCCAGCTTGGTCCCTCCCAGGAACCACTCGACGTCGATGCCTTCGTAGGACAGCTCGCACTCGAAGGTGGCGGTCTCCCCGGCGGTCACGGTGACGTCGTTGAGGGGCTTCGCCAGGCCGATCACTCGGGCTTTGGATTGGGGAGAAGACATGATTAGCCCCCCCCCTGAAACAAGTCAACAGATCCAGATAAATCCCCGTAGAGAAGCGCTTAATCCTCAGAGATCCTGATCCTGATCCTGATCCTCATGGTGCGGTCGAGCTGACGGAGGCCGCTGAAGCCCTCAAGACAACTGCAGACCGCCACCCTGGGGCTCTGCGTTTGGGGGGGGGCCTCGCTCATTAGCATACGACCTGCTGTCAGATCTATATGGACCAGTGAGGGACGGGGTCGCGTCCTCCCCCCTGCCAGTCACTGCTGACCGGCTCTAGATAAGGCATGTGGCTTCTAAAATAACCGAGGGCCCTGATTGGCTGAGAGCCCACCAGAGGAGGGGGAGGGGGGGCAATCTGCTCCTGTCAATCACCTGCTGACAGTTTTCCTGGAAAAGCAGAATGTGGAGCTCCTCAGCAGGAGTTACCCAACGACAGGAAACACCGTGTCGTTGTGTTGTAACACCGCCGTGGTCGCAGCTGTGGTCGCTGTCGTGGTCGCCGCCGCCGACCCGACATCAGCTCAGGATGTCGGTTCAGATTAACAACTATTTACAGCGAGCTTCTTCACATGCCTGAATTAAAGCCTCCAGTTAGAGGCCGCTGACAGGAAGCTCAACAGTTTACGGTCTGTTCACCGACAGCTGTCAGAGCGCCGTATTTAACGCCGTATCTGACCGCCACTCACACCGCCACAAAAATCTTTGACGTTTGACGCTTTATGTTGCAATCAGACCGAGAGAGAAGTGCGTTTCAGACCGAGAGAGAAGTGCGTTTCAGACCGAGAGAGAGAAGCGCGTTTCAGACCGAGAGAGAAGTGCGTTTCAGACCGAGAGAGAGAAGCGCGTTTCAGACCGCCGCTATCATCTGTGTTCATTCTAGACCAGATCAGCAGCAACCTGCAGCTCCGCTCCAGAGGCTCCCTGTGGATCTATATCATTGTTGTAGGTCTACGGTACGACGGTACGACGGATTATTAGGAACACATTGAGGAAAAAAATGTATCTGAGATTTAGAGAATAAAGTCAGAATATCATAAAGTAGTCATTTTACGTGTTATTTTCTTTTTTTCCTCATAAAGTTATGACTTTATTCTCGCTATATTCCAACTTTTTTTTCTCGCAATGTTCCGACTTTTTTTCTGGTAAAGTTACGTATTTGTCCTGTATCTAGCAGCCTCTCGTCTCTACTGCGGTATGAACCCAAAATCAACAGATTGTTCTGTGATTTAAAATCAATAAACGGATCAACGTGATGCTGAAATAACCACATCATGATGCTGATCAGTAAAAAGTCTGAATCGATGCTCTGTCAGGTCTGTTACCATGACGACAAGCAGACGACCGTTAAAATGCTTGTTTTGTGAATGGAGTCTGGTTGGATCAGCGCCGGGCTCTGCAGCTGCTCCATCAACTCTCCCCAGTAAATGATATATTTCATGTCGGCGTTGTGTGTGTCACCTTTGACTCTGAGCTGAGCCGAGGATTTGGCGTTGGCTGCAGAGAAGTCGACGCCTCCGGCCATTTCCTTCCTGCAGTTCAAGAGGATCAACATGTGTCGGGCTCCTTCCTCCTTTATCTCCACGTCCTGAGAACAAGAAGAGACAATCTGATCGTCTCCACGACATCAACGAGCTCACGGAGAAACTTTACAAGGTCAAGTTCAACCGATTTAACTGAAAGGAGTCAAACTAAAGGAAATGTGCTCTGATAGTTAAACTACTGTCAGAGTTCTAAATAAAACCCTCTACAGGTGTGTTAACTTTGATTAATACAGGTGTGTTCATGTTACCGGAGACGGGTGGAGCATCTCTCCCTTCAGCTTCCAGGTGGCGTGGAGGTCCTCCTCCGAGATCTCCGTCTCAAACTTGGCCGTCTCCGTCTCGGTGACCTCCACGCTGTACAGCGGGCGGACCACCTTGATGTCGCGCTCTGCAGGGAGGGTTAAAGAGACGTTAGAGACAAACCAGACGGGGGGAGGGAGGGGGACACCAGAACATCTGGAGGAGACGGGCTCAGGGTGGAGGACACAGTGAGGACATGATGGACATGATGGACGAGCAGCCGACGCTCTCGTTCAGAGCGACTTACAGTTTGAGCAGAAGCAGCAGATGAGGATGATCAATAACATACAAAACATCTGGAATCTGTCAACATATCAACATCTTATAAAGCGTCTCACCGGAGGACATTTATGAATTATTTAATCAGATCCGTCCCGCATTAATAAATTAAATTAAAAAAGGTTTTTTAATTAATACTAAATAATATATAATCAATGTTAATAAATTAATAATAATAATAAATGAATATTACTGAAATAATAAAAATGTAATTAAAATAAAACTGCTTACAAAAACTTAAAATGTATAAACATGTGATTATCAACACCTATAGGAATAGTTTATATAAATGTGTTTATATTCATTAAAATTGTATTTAAAGTTCCTATTTCTATTTCAATCATCATAATTTTGCCTCAAATTAAGTGTATTTAAAATTTTTAATTTTTTGTAATCGAAAATGTACACATGTTGCTCTGGAAAAATGGTTGAAATAAAATTAATAAAATCTAATAATGACGAAAAATAAAAATAAAAAATATATAAATTATAATAAAAGATATATAAAAATAATAATATAATATATAAATAATAAAATATAAATATTCAAGGTGAATAAAATACAAATAAATAAAAAATGTATATATATATGTATAGGTGTGATTATCACTTATTTATTTACATAAAGTTTTTAATTCCTTTGCTTTAACATTTTGTCTTCTTGGTTTTCAATTAATTTAGATTTTTTAATTATAATTTTACCACAAAATTCTGTGTTCTTTAAGTTTTCATTTTTTGTAATTGCAAATTAGATACCTTGTCCTGGAAAAATGGTTGAAATAAAATAAATACAATAATATATAAAATTCAATAAAATGAAATAAAATGTAAAAAAGAATTATATTAATATAAATTAAAATTAAAATAATAATAAAATATATAAATAATAAAATACAAATATTCATAATGAAAAAATATAAATAAATAAAATAATATATAAAATATAATAAAATAAAAAACAATATACAAATAATATAAATTATAATACATACATAATAAAATATTCATAATGAAATAAAATATAAATAAATACTAAATGTACATGAATCTATTATAGGTTGTATATGAACGCTGATATGGACGTCTGAGTGAAGAGACATTCACATGTTCATGTCTCCGTTGTGTCTTCAGAGTCCATATCAGAGTGTTCATATACAGTTATAATAAACAGTTCTAGTAAGCAGAGAGGATGACAACAGGACATGGTGATGGAGATGGCGAGGTATCGGTGAGCGGCGGTGGGCGGGGCCTGACTCTGCAGTCCTGACCGGGGTCTGGGGGGGGGGGCCGTCGTCGTTCTCGCCGCAGGTATTACCTTCGATGTTCAGGTTGGCCGTGGTTTTGTCGGTGCCGCAGTCGCAGGTGTACGCTCCCATGCTGCTCTTCGCCGTCTTCCTGATCACCAGCGTGCGCCTCCTGCCGTCCGATTGGACGAGAATGTTCTTGGACGGGAAAATTTCGTTACCGTCTTTGAACCACTTCACCTCGCCGGCGGCCTTGCTCAGCTCGCAGGACAGAACCACCTCGTCTTTCTCGACGGCGGTGTAGTTCTGCAGCCTGGCGGTGAAGTACAGGTCGCCCTCTGCAGGAAGACACACGACAGAAACCATAACGACCAGCCACAGAACAACAGAACCAGTAACGACCAGCTACAGAACAACAGGAAGTAGAGGCAGACAACACTAAGAGGTCTCCGGTCTGGTCTCGTACTGACCGAGCACGGTGAGCATGGCCTCGCAGGTCTTGCTCATGGCCTCCACTTTGATCATGGAGGTGTCGTCAATGGTGACCTCCTTGAAGGCCAGCGTGTGCACCTTCCCGTCCTCCGTCATGTGCACCACCTTGCTGGGGTGCAGACGGACGTCGTTCTTGTACCAGACCACCGGGATCTTATCGTGAGAGAGTTCCACGCTGAACTCGGCGGTTTCACGCTCCTTCACGGTCACGTCTTTAATGGGTCTGATAAACTCAAGACGAATACCTGACGAACACAAATTACATATATATACATTTATATATATAAATATATCTATATAGAGGGAGTTAAAACATACAGATCAGAAAGGGGATGATGGTGCCGTATATATTCACATCACACCATCCCGGCCGAACTCTTTACCTTTAATAATCAACTTCCCAGACGTCCTTTTATCTTCAGCCTCAAACATGTACTTGGCTTCATCTTCATATCTGGCAGATTTCACAATAAGAGCGTGTCTCTTTCCCTCCACCAGGAGCTCAAACTTGTCGTCGTTCGACAGCTCCTGAGATCCCTTCAGCCAACGGAAGCTTTTGGGCTCTCTAGAAATTTCCAGCTCAAACTTGGCCTCTTCCTTTTCGTACACGTGTACGTCAGCCAGCGGCGTAATGAACGAGACTGGGAGCTCTGTTGGTTCAGACACATTCAGTTAACATCCAGGCTCACGTATAAAGACTTCGGATCAGTCTTAAGAGTCCCAAACGAAAAATTCAACCAAGATGTTCTTGGTATAAACAATATAATAGCATTTACTACGAGCGTGTAAATGCTCGTAGTAAATGCTATTACATCGGATTTCTTCTGACCCGAAGACGACAAGAAGAACGATAAGATTTAAAAGTGTTCAAGAAGAACACCTTGTTAAGACAAGAAGGTAGTGAACGCTCACCCTTCACTTTCAGGTTAGCGGAACACTTGGCGTTGGCGGCGGTAAACACCAACTCGCCCGTTTGAGGCACTTTGCAGTTGTACAAGACCAGAGTGTGTTTGGCGCCGTCCTCCACGATCTCCACGTCCTGCAGACGACCCACAAAACTTTCAGTAAAGAACATGAGGACTCAAAGAAAAGTGATCCGAGGTCGATTCACTTTCATTTGTTATCAGGAAACATTCGTCTCAATGGGACGTCCGAGTTTAATCAGAATGAAAGTGAATGGAACCACCGGGAGGAAGGAGAATATCTGCTGCGGTGAATCTTAAAGAGACGTACGGCGGACGGACTGAGGACTTCTCCGTTCAGTTTCCATTGGCCGTGGACGTCGTCCTCGCTGAGCTCGACCTCAAATCGAGCGGTCTCTCCCTCAAACACCTCAGCGCCGTACACCGGCCGAACCACTTTGATTTGGCGAGCTGGCGTTTAAGACAAGGGGACAAAATTCTCACTGAAGACGTTCAAGAGATTTAAATATTCAAACAAACACAAACATTAGACAAATACTTAGACAGCAGACACGGTACAGAAGGTCCCGTAGAGAAACCTCCTTTATTGTGCAGCCGGTTCGTAGGAACATAAACAACCAAAGGGCTCCAACGGTGGCCGTTAAAGTACTTCGGTGATCCGCCCAACGTTGGTATTGAAGGTAGACGGCTACAACACCAGGTCAATTCATCGGGATCAGGGCTGACAAAGTTAACACGATAACGCAAATTTGTTTTAACGTCACTAATTTCTTTAACGCAACTTGTGATGTTTAGGTTACGGCATGTTGGAAATTAGCTCCAGCCTCCAGCCAAAAGCTGGTAAAATATGCAAGTGGCTGTTAGATTTGCTTCAATTACCAGCCCAAAAAAACAACGGTAATCTATTAAGTGGCTGGTAGATTTTGGCATCCACCAAAATCCACACAAATAAGTTCCATTACCAAACATGTATAACCATAGCAACCATAAATTTACAATAATATCAATAAACAACAGAGCCAATAGAGTCAGACAGCTTGACAAATGGAACTGCATTAACATGTTAATATTATCGCATCTTGAGGAAAATGATCGTAGGCAAGCCACAACCACAAGAACAAATAGGCGTAAATGTGTAATTTCTTAGGGCTGTCAAAGTTTGCGCGACAATAACGCAAATTCGTTTTAAAGCTAGAGTGAAGATACCGGCATCATATGGAACTCACTTGTGACTGTGATGCAACTTGTGATTTTTCGGTTGTAGCGGTCTGGTTTAATCTATAATAATACATCATCATTTATTAGTGGATTAGATTTTGTTTTATTACTCAGAATCTGTAAAGTGACGTTATTAAATAAATGTAGTGTGTTGTAAAAAAGTGTAAGTACCTTTAAGTTGTACTGAAGTACAGTACTTTAGTGAATGTACTTTCCATCACTGGTAATAGTAATGTGTAGCAGTTAAAGTATTATTAATATTATATTATATTAATTTACTTTATATATTGTACTTTTGTTCTTTTTCTGACGAGACACTCCAGACAAAAACATTTTTTTTTACTGGTCACTTTAGAGATTTTGTGTGATTCTGCTTCCATAACGCGTCTTCTATCAGACCAGTGGAAAGAAAACATTTATTTTACTACTTTGTCTATTTGTGTCTGTAGATTCCTCTTAAATTCACCAACAGATAGCATTAGCTAATGCCTCATTTATATATTTAAACTTAATGTCAAAGTTAATGTGATAATAATTTGTTTCAACACCACTAATTTCTTTAACGCACTAACGCCATCGATAGTCGTGAGCTCAGTGTTAAAGCTAGAGTGAAGATCCTGGTATCACATGAAACTATAGAACCTGATGAATGCATCGGTACCGACCATGTCATGCTAGCTTGTCATTAAGGAGGTTAAATAATGCTCCGAACTTCCGTGAAAAATTTGGCGAGGAAAAATTTGAAAACATTTTGAACAGATAAAAAAATGCGCGATTAATTTGCGATTGAAAAGAACCTTCCGAGGAGCCATTTGGTTATATGTGGACCTATCAGATTATTGAGGTGCCACAGTTCTTCAAAATACACTGAAGAGCAATAAAGGGGTTTGTTTCTTCAAAGAGGGGACCATGAAGACCCTCTGAAGATCTTCAAGAGCACACAAAGAGACAAACAAAACCAGAACGAAAGACACAAGTGACGGTGGAAGAACACTACAAGAGACGACTGATATCCCCAAATTAGAGACCTTTGACTCCTGTAGTGTCCTTCCACCATGTTCGGCGTGGCGGAGTGATGAGAGAGACCACATACAGGTGATGATGGTGGGAGTTAAGAAGTGATGATATGGGGTTGAGGTGTGGTTAGGAGGCGGAGCAGGTGAAGAACTTTGCTTTTACCTTCAATGTGAAGCGTTGCCATCGTCTTGTCTGTCCCACAGTCACATACGTACTGTCCTTTGTCTTTGTCCCCAGCTGTCTTGATGACGAGGGCTCTGCGTTTGCCCTCAGCCTTAATGGCCACCACCTTAGAGGGCTTGATCTCAGCCTCGTTGTGGTACCACATGACATCCACGTCTTTGCTGACCTCGCAATCTAGAACCACTTGGTCTTTCTCCACCGCGGTAAAGTCCTGCAGCTTAACTGTGAAGTACGCATCGCCCTCTGGAAGGGGGGAAATGTTTGGGTGACTCTCCAAGTCACACATACAACACATATACAGCACATGTAGAACACATGTATATGGTCCAAGACAGTCAAACAAGACGAGGAACACAAATGGACGACATACGACTCTGAACACCGAAAAACAACGTGTTACAAACAGACAATGAGGTTGTTTTGTGGACATGTACAGAGACAAACATGGACACACTGTACAAATATCTGTGGGGAAGAAGAAAACACACTGGAAGAAGACAGGCGGTTATTCTGGGTTTACCTATGACCGTCAGGTTGGCCATGGAAGGAATTCCTTTGGCCTCAGCCTTAATTTGGCAAGTATCATCCAGAGTCACTTCCTTTATCTCGAGCACGTGTTTCTTTCCGTCCACGCGAGTGACCACCGTTCTGCTCGGGTGGATCTTAACGTCGTTCTTGTACCAGGTAACGGGGATGTTCTCGTGAGAGAGCTCCAGCTCAAAAAGAGCCGTATTGCCTTCCTTCACAGTTTGGTCCTTTATCGGCGAGATAAATTTGAGCCTGATACCTAAAAGCGTATTAGTAAAGCATATTGATATGAGTTAGTTTGGAAGAGGAGGCAACCAACTCAATGAATGAAGTCAGAATCGTAAAGCTCTTCCAGCACTTACCCTCCACCGTGAGTCTCGCTGTGGAAGTTTTGCCCAAAACCGCAATTGTATATTCATCCTCATCATCAAACTCACAGCAGTTTATGATCAGCATATGCTTCTTTCCATCATCGATGATGTCATACTTTTGGTCTGGGGTGATGACATCAGCATCTCTATACCACATGACCTTAGAGACATCCTTCGTGATGGTGCATTCAAACTTAGCCTGTTTCTTTTCAGGCACAGAAACATCCTTCAGTGGGACAACAAAGTCCATCTCGATTTCTGGGTTAAAAGGTGACATACAGGTACAGAACATGAAGAACACAATAAAACACAGCAACAGTACAGCCTGTGGTCAGTTTACCGTGCACACCCTGGTCTGCAGTACTGGGTGGTACCCCTCTATGGATCTACAAGTTTATGGACTCCAATCAGGGGTATTTGCAAGACTGGGTCCAAACTGAGTACATGTCGGGACTGTGTTCGGTCAATCTGTGAATTTGTGGCTAAATTGTTCAACAAATAGTCAGTGGTCATGTCTATAATGCTAAATCCAGCGGTACATGTCCACCAGGTCCAGCAAGGACACTAGGGGTCGCACTGCTCCACTCAACTGGCCGTTCATTCTTGCTGGTTCTTCATGAAACATTCAGCAAAAGTTTCATCATTGTCGAAGGACCAGTCCATCATCTTGGGGAGGGACCAGTCCAGCATCATGGGGAAGGACCAGTCCATCATCTTGGGGAAGGATCAGTCCATCATCTTGGGGAAGGATCAGTCCACCATCATGGGGAAGGACCAGTCCACCATCATGGGGAAGGACCAGTCCATCACCTTGGGGAAGGATCAGTCCACCATCATGGGGAAGGACCAGTCCACCATCTTGGGGAAGGACCAGTCCACCATCTTGGGGAAGGACCAGTCCACCATCATGGGGAAGGACCAATCCATCATCTTGGGGAAGGACCAGTCCAGCATCTTGGGGAAGGACCAGTCCATCATCATGGGGAAGGACCATTCCACCATACTGGGGAAGGACCAATCCACCATATTGGGGAAGGACCAATCCACCATATTGGGGAAGGACCAGTCCACCATCTTGGGGAAGGACCATTCCACCATATTGGGGAAGGACCAGTCCAGCATCTCGGGGAAGGACCAGTCCACCATCTCGGGGAAGGACCAGTCCACCATCTTGGGGAAGGACCAGTCCAGCATCTCGGGGAAGGACCAGTCCACCATCTCGGGGAAGGACCAGTCCACCATCTCGGGGAAGGACCAGTCCACCATCTCGGGGTAGGACCAGTCCACCATCTTGGGGAAGGACCAGTCCAGCAATGAGGAATGACTTTTCTTAAGCTATCATACAAACCGTTGTTTGAGGATTTGAGGATCAACCGACTTCTTTTTGATTTCATTTTGATTAACTCCATAAACTTTGCTGAATTTAAGTGATTGACCCATTCCGTGTTGGTTTGACTAATAAACTGGCCACTGAACGTAGATTCAACATACAACATTTAACCACAGACGATACAAACATACTGTAGAGTCCAATCTGACAGAACAACAGACAGGTTTTCTGTTTAAAAGACAACAAATAGAACAACAGAAACATGACGTCACTTCCACCGGTGGAAGTCGTCGGGATCCCATTGCTCCTCATCATCCCGGTGACCATAAAGTCTCAATGAATGGTGCAAATAATGAATTTGACTCGTCAACCTTATTAAATAAAGATCTAAGGTCCGCTCTCACATGCCCATAAAGCTTTATTTTATTGCCCACGGACCTTACGCCTTTATTTTTTACAGCTAATATCCTGAAATCACGACATATTTGTGATCCCGATCCTGGATACCAAGTCTTACCTTTGACGTTGAGCATGGCGCTGGTTATGGCGTTAAGAGCCTGGTAGGACACTTCTCCGGCCTGATCCAACTGGCAGTTTTTCAGAGTGAGTCTACGCAAGCCACCCTCCATTTGGATGTCGCACATCTGGTGAACACATTACAGTATATTTATATATAGAAAAAAGTAGTGAACAGGAGTAGAAATACATGCGTGAAGAATAGGGATTAACCGATACCATTTTTTTCAGACAGAGTACTGCGCCGACATCGGCAACCCACCCGACCCGTCTTAAAACACGGACCAAGGAGTCGAACGCACGCGCGAGTCAGAGGGTGCAAGCAAAACCCTGTGGCGCCGGATGAGGTGGGATCCCGGCCCCGTGGGGTCGGGCGCACCACCGGCCCGTCTCGCCCGCACCGTCGGGGTGGTGGAGCATGAGCACGTACGATAAGACCCGAAAGATGCTGACAAGAGGTCAACGTCACGTTGCCGTAAAATGGTATCGGTATTGGTGCCATTTACATTAGCACAGTATCGGACCCGATACTGGTATCGGTATCAGCGCATCCCTAGTTAAGAATAATTTTCATCATGTCCTACCGGGGTTCTGGTCAGAACCTCTCCTTTGAGCTTCCATTCTCCAGGAACGTCGTCCTCAGAGATCTCCGTCTCAAACATGGCGTCTTCCTTCTCAATGACCTCAACGCTGGCCAGGGGCTTCAGGATCTCAGCCTCCCGCTCTGAGAAACAGATTACATCAGTACTCAGAAATATCACCAAATGATAGAAAGTATTAGAGAGAAGTTAAAAGGAAGGTAGATGGAGAAACCTCCTAGCGTTAGCTTGGCAGTGTAGACGCGTCCTTCCACCTCCATGGCGTATTCTGCTACATCCTCGGGTTGACAGTTCTTGATGATGAGCGTCAGATGATTTCCGTCCTGCATCATCTCGACCTTGTCAGAAGGAGTAACCTCTTCTTCTCCTTTCAGCCACTTCCAGTTGGGAGTGTCCTTGAAGAGCTCGCATTTAAACGTAGCGGCAGCCTTCGGTTTCACGTGCTGGTCTCTCAGCGGTTTCACAATCCAATCTTTGATGATTTCTGTTGGAGTTAAACATTACCGAGTCAGTGTCCGTCGGACCATTAGAGACACAATGTGCACTATGAAGATACTAAATATTATCGGAGGTGGGACCAAGTCATTGTTTTATAAGTCACAAGTAATGTCGGGTTCACGCTACACGAGAATCCAGCTGATTTTGGGTCTGATTCCTCCCGACGATCGCCAGCAAAGCCCTGATTGTTTGATGGATCTAAAGATTACCTTTTCATATGTTCCTGTGGTGTGAGGTATGTTAAGAGGTATCTATACCAGCACAAAGTCCTCCTGTAAACACCCGTACTGATGCACGTTACCGTGTTCAGCGTTCTGTCTTTCTTACCGATGATTTTGACAGTGGTTGTCGTCTTGACGTCCTCTTGGTTGGCCACCTCACACGTGTAGACGCCGGTGTCTTCCTCCGTGGTGTTCTGGATGGTCACGGCGTGCTGCATACCGATGATATTGATCTGGATCTTACCCGCCTTCTTCTTCAGGAGCTCACCGTTCCTCTTCCAGATCACGTCTCTCTCTTTGTTCAGCTCACAGGTCATATACAGAGGCTGACCCTTCAGAGGTGACGTCTCCTCGTCCAGCTCTTTGAGCCACTTCACCGGCAGCTCTGTGACAGCGGGAAAAAACAATCAACTATTGGACATCAGATCATTAGAGGTACGACCTCGAGTCTTCTCCACGCCAAGTATCTTTAAGACACAGAGACTGGGGGAGTTTCCTGGTGATATCTATGAGTTAACAGTTTGACCCTGTTGACCTGCGGTGATATAAATACCTTCAACGATGAGCTTGGCTTTGCAGGATATCTCCTTGCCGGCGTTCTTGGCGATACAGGTGTATTCACCGGTGTCCGACAGCTGGACGTCAATAATGTTCAACTTGCGATCTTTGCCGTCAGATGTGAACTTGTGTTTGGGGTCCTCGCGCAGGTTACTGTCTTCTTTCATCCACGTCGTGATGGCGGTGGAAGGCGACACCTCGCACTCAAACACCGCTGACGAGCCGATGGACTCGGCTTCCTGCAGCACGATGTTCTGGATCTTCTTTATGAACTTCAGGGGGACGGCTTTGAGCTTGAACCCTCCGAAGGGATCCTCTGGTGGCGACGGGCCCTTTCCACCGGGCTTCAGGCCGCGACCCCGGCCTTCTCCAGGGGACGGCGTCTGCTTGGCTAAAACAAAACGCGAAGACAAGTTAACATTTGAGTTTCAAGAAGGATTCTGAGGCTTCACCACACATCAAACCGGCAACATGCCATCCAGAGTATGACCATGCCCCCTTTAGAGGGGAACCAATCCCGTGTGCCTCATAGATGGTAACAGAGGAAACAGAAGAAGTTGAAACATCCCAAAAAACATTAGACAACTATTCGAAAAATATTTGTAAAATATGTAAAAAAAAAAAAATTTAAAAATATCCAATAAATATCAAAAAAGCTCCGAAAATAACATCCAAAAACATATTAGAAGAACAACCGAAATATTAGTAGAACATGTGAAAAATATTTGTGAAAAATGTCCGAAAATATCCAAAAAAGTTAATAGTGAAATATGCAAAAAGATTTTGGGAAAATATCCGAAAAATGTCCAAAAAAATATAAGAACAATTTTCAAAAGTCCATAGTCGGTAACAAAGAAAGAAGAAGGTGAAACATCCAAAAAAGTATAGACAACTATTCAAAAAATATTAGTAAAATATGCAAAAAAATTTGAAAACTATCCAATAAATATCTGTAATAAAGATATGGAAAAAATCCAAAAACATATGTGAAAAATATTCACGAAAATATTTGTGAAAAATGTCCGAAAAAATATTAGAAATGTTTTTAAAAATCCATAAACAGTAACAGTAAACAGAAGAAGTTGAAACATGTCAAACTTCTACTTCTTAAGGCATCGCCAACGCTCAGGTAAGATCGCTAAATAATTATTAGACATATGTAGAAAACAAACGTTTGAATAAGAAGAGATGAATGCAGACAAACTTGTCAAAATTACATCCAAACATACGTCAAATCACATTGAAGTCTACGAGATCTTCAGTTTTCTGTCCCCCAAAAGGGGGCGTGGCCTTGACTTTTACCCGTATGTGGTGGTCTGATGTAAACAGGAAGTAGAATGTAACTGTGAGGTGTATGAAAACAACTTACGTTTCAGTCCTCTACCTCGACCTCTTGCTGCTTCCTCTGCCGGTTGTCCCTCTGTTCAGAAACAAGTCAAAATTAATGTGTAGCTCACGCTGTGATCACACGTCCTCATACATGAACATGATGTGTAACGCACAGATAGATGAACATGAAGTGATGGTGAATATATGAAACAGCTTAATGAAACACACCGATGAGTAATGTATGATTACAGTGATTTACATCATGAAGACACGGAACAGATACGTAATGATGAAATGAGAACACATGTTGGACTGATGTGGAAGGTCGTGTCTAGAAGGGAGCCCGCAAAATAGCAAAATCTGATCTGCAAAAACTCTGGCGAGACTCGCTGCCCGATAACCCGCCCTAACCTTTAACTATTCGAGGTCAACGCCTAACAAGCTTGCGAGAGTTTCCCGAGTTTGCTGGTTCCCTTCTAGCCACTACCGATGGAGACGATATGGACACACAGCGGCAGACATGACAGGAAGCGATGGACCAGACGCTGACAAACAGAATGATGATTAACGTCAAGACAAGGAAGAGATGGCGTAAACCGCAAGATGTGATGAGGTGAAGACGGTTTAGATGGAGGCATGATGGCGGGGATGGGTAGAGGTTATTCAGGGTTTGTCTCGGCCGTCACCAACCGAGTTGGAGCTGCCACCATCTCACCTCTCCTGGTCACCCCCGGGACCTCCAGAGCACCTTCCTCTCCTTCACCCTCCCAGTCTTCCGAGCCGCCACTGTCCCGGGGAACCAGCTCCCAGCCCCAGACCTCCTCCTCCTCCTGCTCCATCTCTTCCTCCTCCTCCTCTTCGACCTCCTCCTCCGGCTGGGTGGCGACCTTCCTCATCTGCACGGCTCCCGGAGAGACCTCCTTCACCAGGGGGATCTGGCCTTTTGGCTTCACCGGTTCCGCCGCCTCCTCTGGCGACGGCTTCTTCAGGACCTTTTTGAGAGTCACCACGTCGACAGAGTCCTTCGGTGAAACCGTTTTAGGAACCTTTTTAAGTTTATCGACACTCAGCTTCTTCTCAACAGGGATCGCCTCTGCTTCTTTTAGCTTCTCAACTTTAGGAGATGGCGTCTTTTTCATCTCAACCTTCTTCAGGTGCTCTAAAGGCTTCAGAGCCACTTCTTCTTTCTCCTCTTTAACCTTGGGCGTGACTCCCTTCTTCAGCTGCACCGGTTTGGGCTCCTCAGGAACCTTTTCAGGTTTCTTAACCGGCACCGGAGACACCTTCTTCTCCGCTGGCTTCTTCTCTGGAGCCTCTGGGATCTTCGGCTTTGCTTCTGGCTCTCGTTCTTTTGGTTTTTCCTCTGGACTAGTGCGGCGGCTTCGCAGGTCGGCGGCTGGCGTCCTCTCTTTCTCCTCTGCTGGTTTCTTCTCGGGCTCTGCAGCCTCTTTGGACGGTGTGGAGAAGGGCTTCAGCTTAACGCTCTCCACCTCTTGCTCCTGAGTTGGGATTTTCTTCACCTTGGTGGGCGCTTTGACTTCCTCAGGCTCTTTCTCTGGAGTTTTCTTTTTATCTACTGGCTTTAGCACCTTGACTGGCGGCTCCTTCACCTCCGGAGGAGCTCTCTCGGGTTTCTTGGGCGGTTCTTTGGTTTCCACCTCTCTGGGGATCCTCTCCAGCTTCTGGAAGGGCACAGCGTCCCGGTCTGGCCTCTCTTTCTGGTCTTTCTCCGGCTCCTCAGCTGGTTTAACTGGCTTTTCAAATGGTTTTAGTTTGACCGCCTCTGGTTCCACCTCATCTGAAGGCAGTTTTTTCACTTTCTTCAAGGCTGCACTCAGCGGGGCGGGTTCCTCTTCCTTTGGCATCCTGGGGGTTTTCTTCAGAGCAATCTTTTCTTCTGGTTTCTCGTCTTTTGGAGTTGGTTTCTGGCGGGTCCATGCGTCTTTAGGAGCTTCCTTCTCTTCCTTTTCTTTAAGCTCCATAATTTCTGGCTTCTTCACCACGTCTGCTTTGTCTTGAGGTTTCCTCTCCTCCGCTTGTCGTCTGGTGGCGAAGGACATCTCAACAGCCTCCTCTCTCTGCACCATCTCCTCAACGTTAAAGATCGTGGTCTTGGTGACCGTCAGAAGTTTTAACTCCTCTTCTTTATGGGGGACCGACGGGATCTTCTTCAGTTTGATAATCTCCTGCTCCTCTTCCACTTCCTTTATGATTCGGGTTGTCTTCCTCAAACTGGGAATCTCAAACGTCCCCTCCTCCTCCGTCTGAATTTTACCTTTTTTGTGCAGAAGAATTTCTACGGTAGCAAAGGTTTGACATTACTTATTGACACTTAACTGGTGACAAACACAAACTAATCATTTAGAAAAAGAGACAATATAGAAATTAAAAAAAATACAAAAAAAATCCAATTATTTAAATATAAAACTAAAACATGACGACAGTAACAGACGTCGAAGAGGACAGACAACAACAGAAAACATATAGTAGTGTAAATAATCTCTGGAGTCAGCGGCACATGATTGTGGCATCCGAAGCGTTCTGGTTTGTTTCCCAGTAGTATCGACCAATCACGTTTGAGCAGGCTTTGGCTGAATGCAGGTAAACAGTGCGCGTGGAGAGCAAAAGAGGCGGAACGCATTGACCAAAATGCAACCTGGGAACCCACCGGCTATCGTCTGACAATGATTTAGCTTTTATTGGTTTAAAATGATCTTGTAAACTGGTGAAACAATCTGGTCGTACAAGTAGTCTCTCAACTCCAACTCCAGTCTCGCATCTCAAGTTGCTAATCGGACTGTAAACAATGAGCAGCACAAAGGAAGTCTTGGCCCAACTATCCGCTGGCTTCACCAGAACCAAAAAGCCACTAGATGGTAATCCATAATCCGCTGCTGCTGGGCGCTGATGTTGCAATGGAACGAACAATTGACTTTCACTTCTTAGCGATATACGTTCCTTGTCTGAACCTCAGAAATATAGCCCCGTGCTCCCAGAGGTTTATCCGTCATCAGACAGATAGCAGATGGGTTCCAAGATTGTGTGTATTTACATTTAAAAGTTTTAATTGCTTTGAAGAATTATCTAATAAGCCAGTCAGAGCTAATTAGTGGTCAACTCCCAACATCTCTACCTGATGTTATGAAACACAACCATGAACCTGGTGTAGTTTTTAGATTTGGTGGCAGTGTAGCAGAATCAGGAGGTGGATGCGGTGTACTGTAATGTATGTAGTGAGGTAAAGCGAGAGGTAATCGATGCTCCTACCTTTCTTGACTCCACCCGGTGCTTGGACGGGTCCCTTGGTTTCATCTAATACAGAAGTATAGTTCAGAAAGGAGTTAATTATGCCATTTAATCAGTCATGAACAACAATTTCACAGATTTTAAAAAAATAAGAAGAGCTTACCAATCACATTTAGAAATAATGAATATTCTAATACAGGACGTGGAGGGTGAAGTTGTGACTGTGTCACGTGATTTAGTGGAATGACGTGAGAAATGGTGTCAGTGAAGACAAAGAGCTGAAATGAATTGTCCAAGAACAAATGTGGCATGCTCACGTTGGATTCAAGGTCAATGAATTAATGACCACAACATGAAAAGACCAACAAGGACTGTACTGCTGCTAAAGGTCCTAAGAACCTGGATAACACAGGCTGACAACCCAATCAACCAATGGAAACACACAGTGGGGGGGGTGGGGGGGGGGGTGATTTAGTCAACATTGCAGTGATGAAATAAGATGTGAAAAAGATGGAAAAGATCCAACAAAAGAGGATGTTTCAATCTCAGTCCTTCTAATCCCTCTACCTGTTTCAGGAGTTATCTTTTCTACCACGATCATTTTTTCTTCTTCCACAACCTTCTTGGTTGGTTCTTCGGCCTTCACAGGCTTTGGCTTGGTCACTTCAAGTATACAAAAAGAGGGAATTGAAGTAAAGTATCACCAAAAAACACACTTTCTCTCTTTCTAAAAACGCACAAGAACTACTGTCTGGATACCTGGCTTTGCTTCTTCTTGTGGAGTAACTTTCTTCTCCACCTTCTTGGTTTGGTCGGTGACTTCAGGCCTTTTAGCAGCTTCTTGAACTTTGACAGCAACCTGCGGTTTGCTCTCTTCAAGTACAAAAGGTATACAAGGAAGTCAACAGAAAGCTCTCCACAAAGAGCTCAACACCAAAGAGAAGATCATATTCTATGTTTAATAAAGACTGCATTTCAAAGATTCTGGTTTGCTCAAGAGTGACATTCTTTTACGAATGCCTTCAGAGAAAAAACACACAAACATAAACACACATGTAAAAGAGAGAAGTTGTGTACCTTCTAGAGGAGCAGCTGGCTTTACCAGAGCTTCTTTGACTTGTGGCGGAGACTCCTTCTCCTTCACAGGAACTTTGGAAATGAAATTACAGGACAATGAGAACTTCGCCAAGAGTGACGAATCATGCAAAGACAAACAACAACAAAAAGAGAAGGTCTACGATGGAAACATACAAAGTTTAAAGACGGAAGAGATTCCAGCAAAACATCTCACCTCGTCGACAGCGAGACATTAACAGACACAACAAACAGGAAATGAAACTGTGGTGGTTTTGGTATCAGGTGTTAAGAAACCAAGAGAGACTGTCTCTTCGGCAGTTCTTCACAATGAGCAAGAGTACAGTTTGTGCCCAAACAAAATGGGTGATGTGACATGATATCCTCTGGAGATGATGACGACAAAGAGGTATGAACTCCTTGAAGAGGGTGATAAACGAGGAGGTGCACAACGATGTTTGGTGCTCAGATAAAAAAAAACACGTGCTCGGTGACACATAACAGTTTTCCCTCTATACCTCTGGAGGATTCTTGATGTTCTGATATTCCTTCTGGTCCCAAAGATAAAACCCTGGTTTCTATGACGGACTGAAGCCGCCCTCGAGCTTCTCCATCCTCTCTGCTCACGGTTTCAACTTCCTGAGGAGGGGCGTATCGGACGTCTGCTCTCAGAGGAGACTTCCTGGTGGCACCTTCTGAAGAGTTAGTAGTCTTTGGTTTGGTTCCATCGGTTACTGGCGATTCTCGGACTCGGGGCTCTTGCAAAGGCATCGCATCAGTATCAGCTAACTCTTTGATGGTTTTGTTTTTTCTCATCATTGTTTCTGTCTCACTTTTCTTGGGTTTAACTAATTTCTGTTGTCTTTCCAAAGCATCCTGCTCTTTTGGCGTCACCTCCAACAGCGACGTAAGTGCGGGTTTTCTTTCAACCTGTATCCGTCTTACTTGGTCCTGACCAGTGACTGTTTTTTCTTCTTCATCTTTAAAGTCTCGTTCAGCTGACATTGTTTTAATTTCATCTTCTGTTGTGATTCTGTCTTTGAGGAGAAGTTCTCTTTTGGTGTATTTTTCTGCCCTGTCGTCTGCTATAACTGATTCTTTAAACGTCGCCTCGGTTGCAGGCGTTAATGCAGCTTTGCCTTTAATGTGTTCCAGCTTTATTTTTGTTCGTTCGGCAGGACTAACTGTGGCTCTCTTATCTTTAACCGTGACTATCTTACTAACAGGATCAGATTTAGTCTGTTTTAGAAACTCTGTTTGAGCATCTCCAACAGTTCTGGGGTATTTGTCTGAAGCATCTTGGCCGAGCAGTACTCCCTCAGCGGTGGACTCTGACCTGGGTGTTTCTACCGGAGTAACTTTGGTAGTCTTGTCACCAAGTATTTCAACCTTTGATTTGCTTTCTTGTACTTTAAACTCTTCAGTTTGATCTAGCTTTGTGGATCCGTCTTTCTTTAAAGAAATATCCTCTGCCTCCGTTTTTCTTGAGGTAACGTCTTTTACGAGATTGTAAGGGGAAATGTACCTTTGCGGAGTATCTAATATAACATCTTGTTCTTTCACAATTAGTGGTTTTTCATATGCAACATCCAGTACGGGTGTCCTTGAAGCTTTTCTTTCTATTTGCTCCTGTTTTGTTTCTACATTCGGAGTAACGCTGAGAAAAACGTCTTCAACGGTGTCTGTTTTAGACTGAATGCCTTCAACTGTAACCTCTCCTCGGTCTTTTAGAGAGTCTGGTTTCTGTGTACGATCACATCTAACTTCCTCATGTCTTGTTGGAAGGTCTCGAACAACTCCCTCAGTTTTAGCATCTTCTCCTACCGATGTTTCTGGAGTCTTTTGGGGAGTAACAGCCGACAATCCTGCCTTTTGTTTCTGTTTTGTTGGTGTTGGTATTGTCTCGTCAACAAATGCAGTTTTAAATTTACTTGTGACTCCTTTTAACTGAGTATCTTTATCTGTAATCTCTCGTTCAGCTAAAACGGACTCTGGACTTTGTGAATGTCTTACAAGAGAAACCTCAGCGGATTCATAAACGTCCTCTTTCCTTGATGCAACGTCTTTAACAAGCTTGTCAGGTATGATCAATCTTTGGAGGGTGTCTGATTTAACATCTCTTTCTTTAACGATGAGATGTTTTTCAGATGCAACCTCCATCACTGGTGCAACTGAAACTGTTTTTTCCACTTTTGTTTCCATTATTTCGATTGGAGCAACACTACCGTATTCATCTTTAACTCTAACGGTGCTGGGCTGCACTTCTCCGAGGGAAAACTTCTGTCCTTTCTCTTTTAGGGATTTAGATTTCTTTGACTGAATGTCTTCAATCCCTGTGTCAGTTACCTCTGTCAGAGAAGTGGCCTTTCTTTCAATTTGTTCCTGTCTTTTAGGCAATTCCTCTCTAACGGCAGAAACCGTCTGTATTTGAGCTTCAACTAGGTCTACTTTTGACATGACTTGTTCAACTCTAGTGTCTTTCTTGTCCCTTAGAGTCTCCTTTGACTTTAGAGAAATGTCATCCGACTCATAAACATCCTCTTTTCTTGACGCAATCTCTTTAACAAGCTCGTCAGGTGTGATAAACCTTTGGAGGGTGTCTAATTTAACATCTCCTTCTGTCACTATCAGAGACCTTTCAGATGCAACGTCCATCACAGATGCCACTGAAAACTTTCTCTCCACTTGTTCCTGTTTAGTTTCTGTTCCTTTCAATGGAGTAACACTACCGTATTCATCTTTAACCACAACTGTCTTGGACTGCACTTCATCAAGGGAAGTTTTTGTACCTTTGCCCAATCTTTGGCCTTTCTCTTTTAGGGGTTTCTTTGTCTGGACATCTTCAATACTAATGTCAAACTTCAGCCCTTCTTCTGTTTTAGTTGCGTCTTTCTCTTCCGTCTTGAACGCATCTTTTTCCATCGGTACGTCTGTTTTTGTTTCCTCCATTACAGGAGAAACTGCTGTCTTTGTTTCTATTTTTGTCGTCTGTCTGGTTTTGTCCATTACTAGAAGTTTTTCTGGTTTAGCTGCACCTGAAACCTTTCCTTTAACTTCAGTTTTGTCTGGTTTATCTTTAACTTTCTTAGTTTTGGCTTGTTCAACTGTAATATGTTTGGAAGTATCTGATAAAGCATCTCCTTCTTTTACTATCTGAGTTTTTTCTGATGCAACCTCCATCGCAGCTGCTTCTGAAAACTTTCTTTCCACTTGTTCCTGTTTTGTATCCAATGGAGTAACACTACCGTATTCATCTTTTACAACGACTGTCTTGGACTGGATCTCAGCTGTTTCTTCTTTAGATGGTTTGTCTTGCAGAGCTGTAACCGAATCCTTTCTTTCGATTTGTTTACGCTTTATTGGTTTTGTCTTTACAGTTGGAGGGACTCTGCCACTTTCATCTAGAATCGGTTTAATCTTGTGAGTTTTGACTAAGTTCTGGTCTTGTTCTTGAGAAATGTCATCTCTGACTTCCATCTCAGGTAAAACCGTTGTTTCTGTTTCCTGCCTTATTTCCTTCTTTTTAAGAGGAGCAAATTTGTCTGTTTTGTCTTTCTTTGAATCTCCTACTGGCTGAATATCTTCAACTATCTTTGCTGACTTTTGCGATTTTTCTTTCTTTGGATGAGCGGTTTCAAATAGTGTCTCTGTTTCTTGGTCCTTAACAGTTCTTTCAGTTTTAGCATATTTTTCTGGAGCATCAGACTTTGCATAGGTTACTTCAGGCTCTGAGGCAACGCTGTCAATCTGATCCTGTCTTTTTAGGGTCTTCTTTTCCACAGGAGCCACTTTTTCTGTTTCACTTCTAACTGGGACTAAGTTAGACCTGATTCCTTCAACTGGACTTACAGAAATGTCTTTGATGTCTGCATCCTTCATTCTTTCAACTTGTTCCTGTTTGATTTGTGTTGCCTCTAAAGGTGTAACACTACCATATCCATCTGTAATTCTGACTGTCCTGCCCTGGACTTCTTCAGCTGTAGTCTTTTTGGCTGACTTTTCAGCTCCATCTTTCTTACGAGAAACAATCCCAGTTTCCTTGGCAGCTTCTACCCTCAACAATTGCTCCTGTTCCTGTTTTGTTTTCTTGTCTTCAGTCAGAGGAGTTTGGCCTTTTTTATCTTTAATCGAGACAACAACTGACTGGAATTCATCATCTATTTTATCTCCAGTCTTTGGAGGCTTCTGTGATCTCTTTATCTTTGGTGTTTCTTCCTTCGAGAAGCTCAGTTCAGACTTAGGAAGAGATTCGGCGTATGTTACGGGTAACTCAACCTCAGATGCATCTGAGACGTCTCTTTTAATTAGTTGTGCCGGTGCTTTTGGTGTCCCATCTTCAATAGGAGTCACTTTTACAATTTTGTCCTTAACTGTGACAAACTTTGATGGGATTTGTTCGTCTGCATCCTCTTTAGTTTTAGCTAACTTTTGTTGTTTTGATTCCTTCTGAGAAATAATCTCTGACACATCAGTTTCCTCATCAACTACCGTTTCTCTGGTTTCTGCGTGTTTTTCAGGAGCTACTTCCAGTTCTTCAGAAGTTTCCTCAACTAAAGGTGTAACTGAAACCTTTCTTTCGATCTGTTCCTGTTTTGTTTTTGCTTCTTTAACAGGACTAACTTTAAAGGTTTTATCTCTAACAGTGCTGACCTTCAGCTGGTCGTGTTCAACTACAATCTGTTGAGGTTTTTCTTGTGGTTCTTGTGGAGATACTAAATCGCTCTCTGTTGTATCAACTTCCTCATCAAACGTTGTACGATCTGTGATAAATTCAGGCTTACCATCTTTGACAGGAGTCACTTTTTTAATTTTATCCTCAACTGTAACAAACTTTGATGGGATTTGTTCATCTGCAACCTCTTTAGTTTTGGCTTTTAACTTTTGTCGCCTCGATTCCTTCTGAGAAATAATCTCTGATTTATCAATTTCCTCATCAACTGCTGCTAATTCAGTTTCTCTGGTTTCAGCACGTTCTTTAAGTGAACCATCTTTGATGGGAGTCACTTTTTGAATTTTATCCTTAACTCTGACAAACTTTGATGGGATTTGTTCGTCTGCATCCTCTTTAGTTTTAGCTACCTTTTGTCCTCTGTTCTTCAGGGGTATTGATGTTTCAGAAGGTATTTCTGAGAAGGAATCAGTTTCCTCATCAGTTTCTCTGGTTTCTGAATGTTCTTCAGGAGCTACTTCCAGTTCTTCAGAAGTTTCCTCAACTAAAGGTGTAACTGAAACCTTTCTTTCGATCTGTTCTTGTTTTGTTTTTGCTTCTTTAACAGGACTAACTTTAAAGGATTTATCTTTAACAGTGCTGACCTTCAGCTGGTCGTGTTCAACTATAATCTGTTGAGGTTTCGGTTGTTGAGATACTGACTCACTCTCTGACGCATCAAACGTTGGACGATCTGTGACAGATTCTTTAGTTTCTGCACGTTCTTTAAGTGAACTATCTTTGACAGGAGTCACTTTTTGAATTTTATCCTTAACTCTGACAAACTTTGATGGGATTTGTTCGTCTGCATCCTCTTTAGTTTTAGCTAACTTTTGTCCTCTGTTCTTCAGGGATATTGGTAATTCTTCAAAGGAATCTATTTCCTCATCAGTTTCTCTGGTTTCTGCGTGTTCTTCAGGAGCTACTTCCAGTTCTTCAGAAGTTTCCTCAACTAAAGGTGTAACTGAAACCTTTCTTTCGATCTGTTCCTGTTTTGTTTTTGCTTCTTTAACAGGACTGACTTTAAAGGTTTTATCTCTAACAGTGCTGACCTTCAGCTGGTCGTGTTCAACTATAATCTGTTGAGGTTTTTCTTGTGGTTCTTGTGGAGATACTAAATCGCTCTCTGTCGTATCAACTTCGTCATCAAACGTTGCACGATCTGTGATAAATTCTTTAGTTTCTGCAAGTTCTTTAAGTGAACCATCTTTGATGGGAGTCACTTTTTGAATTTTATCCTTAACTCTGACAAACTTTGATGGGATTTGTTCATCTGCATCCTCTTTAGTTTTAGCTAACTTTTGTCCTCTCTTCTTCAGGGGTATTGATGTTTCAGAAGGTATTTCTGAGAAGGAATCAGTTTCCTCAGTTTCTCTGGTTTCTGCGTGTTCTTCAGGAGCTACTTCCAGTTCTTCAGAAGTTTCCTCAACTAAAGGTGTAACTGAAACCTTTCTTTCGATCTGTTCTTGTTTTGTTTTTGCTTCTTTAACAGGACTAACTTTAAAGGTTTTATCTCTAACAGTGCTGACCTTCAGCTGGTCATGTTCAACTATAATCTGTTGAGGTTTCGGTTGAGATACTGACTCACTCTCTGACGCATCAAATGTTGGACAATCTGTGACAGATTCTTTAGTTTCTGCACATTCTTTAAGTGTACCATCTTTGACAGGAGTCACTTTTTGAATTTTATCCTTAACTGTAACAAACTTTGATGGGATTTGTTTGTCTGCAACCTCTTTAGTTTTGGCTTTTAACTTTTGTCGCCTCGATTCCTTCTGAGAAATAATCTCTGATTTATCAATTTCCTCATCAACTGCTGCTAATTCAGTTTCTCTGGTTTCTGCATGTTCTTCAGGAGCTACTTCCAGTTCTTCAGAAGTTTCCTCAACTAAAGGTGTAACTGAAACCTTTCTTTCGATCTGTTCTTGTTTTGTTTTTGCTTCTTTAACAGGACTAACTTTAAAGGTTTTATCTCTAACAGTGCTGACCTTCAGCTGGTCGTGTTCAACTATAATCTGTTGAGGTTTTTCTTGTGGTTCTTGTTGAGATACTAAATCCCTCTCTGACGTATCAACATCCTCATCAAACGTTGTACGATCTGTGACAGATCTAGTTTCTGCATGTTTTTCATGTGAACTATCTTTGATGGGAGTCACTTTTTGAATTTTATCCTTAACTCTGACAAATTTTGATGGGATTTGTTCGTCTGCATCCTCTTTAGTTTTAGCTACCTTTTGTCCTCTCTTCTTCAGGGATATTGGTAATTCTTCAAAGGACTCTATTTCCTCATCAGTTTCTCTGGTTTCTGCGTGTTCTTCAGGAGCTACTTCCAGTTCTTCAGAAGTTTCCTCAACTAAAGGTGTAACTGAAACCTTTCTTTCGATCTGTTCCTGTTTTGTTTTTGCTTCTTTAACAGGACTAACTTTAAAGGTTTTATCTCTAACAGTGCTGACCTTCAGCTGGTCGTGTTCAACTATAATCTGTTGAGGTTTTTCTTGTGGTTCTTGTGGAGATACTAAATCGCTCTCTGTCGTATCAACTTCGTCATCAAACGTTGCACGATCTGTGACGTATTCTTTAGTTTCTGCATGTTTTTCATGTGAACTATCTTTGATGGGAGTCACTTTTTGAATTTTATCCTTAACTCTGACAAACTTTGATGGGATTTGTTCATCTGCATCCTCTTTAGTTTTAGATAACTTTTGTCCTCTGTTCTTCAGAGATATTGATGTTTCAGAAGGTATTTCTGAGAAGGAATCTATTTCCTCATCAGTTTCTCTGGTTTCTGAATGTTCTTCAGGAGCTACTTCCAGTTCTTCAGAAGTTTCCTCAACTAAAGGTGTAACTGAAACCTTTCTTTCGATCTGTTCCTGTTTTGTTTTTGCTTCTTTAACAGGACTAACTTTAAAGGTTTTATCTCTAACAGTGCTGACCTTCAGCTGGTCGTGTTCAACTACAATCTGTTGAGGTTTCTGTTGAGATACTGACTCGATCTCTGAGGTTTTAATTTCAGTTGCTTCATCCATCACAGGCGTATCTAACCCTTTCCTTCCAACTTGTTCTTTTCTTGCTGGTTTCTTCTGTTTGATGAGAGCATCTCTATCAGTTTTATGTAATATCTGCTGTCTGTCTTTCTTTGGAGAAATGGCCTCTGACTCAGTGACGGCTTGTTGAGGTTCGGCTAAGGTCTCTATGTCTCCTGTCACTGTTTCTCTAGATAATTTTCTTTCAGGCAGTTCTTCAGTTTTAACAACTTTAGGGAGTTTGTCCTCAGCTTTGACGACCTTTGGCTGGACGTCTTTTAGTGTGATCTCAGTGTCAGATGGTACTTGTAAAAGTTCTTCCTTTGCAGAAAAGCCTTCTGGCTTAACAGGTTTCTTTGTTTTAGCCTGTGTTAATGATTCTTTAGCTGTTTCCACTGAAGACTTGCTGTCTTTTGTTGGCTTCCTTGCTTTATTTGGATAAAGTTTATCTCTTTGTCTGTCTGTGTCCGTCTGAACTTCCTTAATTTTAATCGTATCGGTTGTGTCTGGACTTGGTCCTGGTTCCTTCTCAGCTACTTCGCCCCCGAGTGATTCTAAACTCTTATCCTCAACTGCGATATCGGCAGGTCTACTAGTTCTCTTGGAAATATCCGACTCTACTGATGAAGTGAAATCTAACGCTGGACAAAGGGAGGATTTCCTTTCAGCCTGTTTCTGACTCGTCTCGCTGGGAACAACTTTAACAGTTTTGTCGGTTACTGTCGACGATGGAACGTCTTCAGATGTCAAACTCTGCTGAACGTCTTTCAGGGATTTAACTTTCTTTTTAGTAACAACTGCCGGCTTGTCAGCGGATTTACGTCCCAACTCTTCAGTGGGAGTGGTTTTGGTATATTCGTCTTTAACCGTGATCGCCTTCGACTGGATATTGTTTGGTGATTCTTCAGATATTGTTTCAGATTGTTCTTGTTTATTTTGTTTCTGAACTAACTGGACTTTCTGAGGTCTTTCTGTTGGTGACGGCTTTATCTCCTTATCTCTATCCTCTTTTTCTACAACGTCTTCTGCTGTTTTGGCCCATTTTTCTGAATGCTGTCCTGCTGTCAGTGATTCTTTAGGAGTTAATTTGATCACTTCAGTAGACGCTCTTTCCGTTAGTTCTTGTTTTGTTACTTCCTTTACTTTAACAGGAGCGCCTTCAGCAGTTTCATCTTTAATCTTTGACTGGACATCGTCAGCTTTAACTTTGACTGGTTTTAGCTGTTTTTGAGTATCTTTCTCTTTAATCAACGACTTTCTTAAAAGTTTCTTTGTTTTCTGCTCTTCAGTGGGAATTAATTTATCTGCAACTTTATCGATTTCATCTCTGCTGACCTCCGACTGATCTGTAGTTTCTTCAGATTTATCGTCTTCTATTTGAGGCGTTTCTAACAAAAATGCTTCTTTTCCTTTTTCAGTTTTAGAAGTTTGATCTTTACTTGTAACCAGTTTTAACTGAGCTTCTTTAACTTTAGTCTCTTCAGCTTTGGCTAACGTTGGTTCTTGTTCTGTCGATGACTTTATGAATACTTTCTCAACAACAGGAGCAGTTGACGCTTTTCTTTCAGTTTGTTCCAGTCTTGTTTTTTTCTTTTCAGTTGGAGGGATGGCGAGTTGTTTATCCTCAGATGAAACTATCTCTAGTTTGTCTTTTAACATCTGTTCTCCTTTCTCTTCTATTTGAACCGCTCTTTCGTCTTTAGTTGTGTCTTGTTCTGGGGTAAAACGCTCTACGGCTTGTTCTGGTTCTCCATCTGGTTCAGATTTAACGGAGGACTGTTTTTCAGGTAGCTCTCGTCTTGGTTTTGTCTTTTCTTTTGGTCTCACTTTGACATGTTTGTCTTCGTCTTCAACCGCTGTCTGACGTCTAACTTTCTGAGTGACATCTTTGATCTTTGTCTTTGATAAGCTTTCAGGTATTTGAAGGGTTTTATCAGTTTCTGTCTCCGATTCTGGACGTTTGACTTCTTTCTCTGGATAAACTGAGGTCTCTGTGTTGGGTTCCATCTCGGTGGTTCCCTCCATCGGACTGACTTTGACCAGTTTGTCTTTAAGTCGAACTACTTTGGACAAAACGGATTCAGGCAGAAGCTCGCTGGTTGACTTTTCTTTGGTTAGCTGTTCTTTTTGTTTCATGTCTTTTTCTGGAACTGCCCTCAAACCTAATTCTTCTGTCTTTTCTACGGTCTGTTCTTTTTGTTTGGATGGTCGTATTTTCTTTTTAGAAACCTCCTCTGGTTTCTGTAATCTCTCCGTTAGTCCTTCACCTCCTCTAATGGATGTTTCTTCCTCCTCTTTATCTTTAGTCACTTCCTGTATCTCTGGTTTCTTAGACTCAACTTTCTCCTTTTGTATTTCTTTCTTTTGAAGAGTTTCTTCAATCTGATTTTCAGCCCCATGTGACATATCTTCTTTAGATTGTGAATCTATTTCTAGTCCGACTGGTTTCTTGACGAATGTTTTCTGTCTGACAGACTTTACCTGTGCTTTCTCAGTTTCAACTATTCCAGGTTTGAAGGTTTCTGTTGGTATAAAAAGCTCAGAAGAATCAGTTTTTTGTGTCTTTGTTTCAGGTTTTTCTTGGTCAGTTTGCTTTAGTGCTTTTTCTAAAGGTTTACCGCCTGTCGAACTGGATTCTTCAGATCTAACTGGTAATCTAGGTTGATCTTTTAGTCTTTGTGTGGTAATAAAACCTTCTTTCTTCACTTGTTTTTGATCAGAAACTGAAATCTCTGGACTCTCATGTTGTCTTGTTTCTTTAGTAACTTCTTTAATGTCTTTTATTTCTACGCTCACTGTTGGAGAATCAGTTTTTTGGACAGAAATCTCTTTTTGTTTGGCTTGTACAGCTTTTTTCCTTCTTGTTTTAAGAGCCCTCGTCTTTAAACCGCCAGTATCCGATATATCACCACTTATTTCAGACGCTTCATCAGGTTCTCTCATTAAAATCTCTTCTCGTGGTAAAGATGTAAAACTTTCGACCATAATTTCTTCATCATCTTTGTGACGTATTTCAGCTTCGACCTCGTCTTGTTTCTCAGCCGTTAAACGAGCGGTGGCGGCAGCGGCCGCTTGAGGATGAACGATTTTTAAGAGGTGAGAAGAGAAAGCACCATGTGGCGGTGCCAAGAGGTTAGAGGAAAAAACAACAACACAAACACAAACATCTGGAGTTAAAGAAGACAAACAGAGATAATAAGAAGGTAGTTAAGAGCTGACAGGAGAGTCATTGTACCTCTCTCTGGAGATGGAGCAGCAACAATCGCTGTGGGAATCGTCTCTGCCTCGACTTCTGGTTCTTTAAAGAAGAATCAGGTTTTGTTTTAACGCAAGATGTTAACATTTAAAAGGAGAAAACAGAGGAAGAAAGATTTAAAACCACAAAGGGATAAAAAAAAGAAGCCCTTTAAACACAATGAAGTGTTGTAAGAAGAGACGTTTACCCACGGTGGTGGTTAAAGATTTAAGAGTTAGAGATGTTAGAGTTTCTGTTTGTACCTCTGGAAGCTGTTTGTGGGGAAATCCTTTTCTTCTCTGGTACTGAAGGTTTCGTCTGAACCGCGTCCTCGATTAAAATATGTGTTTCTTCTTTTGTCTTTTCAGTATCGAATCTCTGAGGACGGAGGTCTTTGGGTTCCTCTTTTTTCTTGTATTCGGTCACTTTTGGCTTCTGAAGCTCGACATCTGTTACTGACTCTCCTGGTTTTACCTCTTCTTTATCTTTAGGTTTTACTTCTACTTTCTCTTTAGGTTTTACCTCTTCTTTAGGTTTAGGTTTTACCTCTACTTTCTCTTTAGGTTTTACCTCTTCTTTGGGTTTAGGTTTTACCTCTACTTTATCTTTAGGTTTTACCTCTTCTTTGGGTTTAGGTTTTACTTCTACTTTATCTTTAGGTTTTACTTCTTCTTTATCTTTAGGTTTTAAGTCTTCTTTAGGTTCTGGTTTTACTTCTACTTTATCTTTAGGTTTTACTTCTTCTTTATCTTTAGGTTTTACCTCTTCTTTGGGTTTAGGTTTTACTTCTACTTTATCTTTAGGTTTTAAGTCTTCTTTAGGTTCTGGTTTTACTTCTTCTTTAGGTTTAGGTTTTACCTCTTCTTTGGGTTTAGGTTTTACTTCTACTTTCTCTTTAGGTTTTACCTCATCTTTATCTTTAGGTTTTAAGTCTTCTTTAGGTTCTGGTTTTACTTCTACTTTATCTTTAGGTTTTACTTCTTCTTTAGCTTTAGGTTTTACCTCATCTTTAGGTTCTGGTTTTACCTCTTCTTTAGGTTTTGGTTTTTCAGGAACTCTCTCCTGTTTTGTATCAACTATCTTCTTCTCTTGTTTCTTTACCGACACCTTTCCTGTTGCGCTAGTTTCAGAGTCTGGTTTAATTCCAGTCTCGTCCGTCCTACTGGTTTTCTCTGGTTTGTCTTTAACTCTGACTTCTCTCTGCTGGATTGTGATTTCTGTAATCTCTTCAGCTCGACTGTATTTTTCTTCTGGAATATCTGATATAATCTCGACGTCGAGGTCGATCGATTCCTCGTAGGTGATTTCAGTTTCCACCTTTCTAGCTTCTGTGCTGATAATAATTGGTTTTGTTTTATCGGTCGCTGATGGGATCTTTTGTTTTACTGACTCGATCTCTTTGACTGGACTAGTTTTCCTGACTTCCTGTTGTCTCTCTTTGCTCTCTGTTTTAATGGTAATGCCAGTTCTTTGTTTAGAAACAACCTTCCTGACTGAAACGCTGTCTTTCCTCTCATCTGTAATTTCCTCCGTCGGCGACTCGATCGTCCGGATGAAAGACTCTTCTTCTCTGGTAGGTTTCTCCTGCAGTGGTGTGACCTCCCTATCTGCGTCAGATCCAGATTCCTGGACTACAACTATGGTTTCTTGTGTTTTGGGGACTCTGTGTTTAGTCAACCTGGTTTCTTTCCTCTTTGAAGAGTCAGTAACAGATATCTCGCCTCTCAGCTCAGACTTTTTATCTCTCGCCTTCTCCGCTGTACCGAAGATGTCTACCTCCGACAACGACACGATGGTCTCGGCCAGGCGAGCCACGTCGTCCTCGTACAATGCTTCGGCTTGTTCTTCCACCACCTCTTCATGCTCCCACACCTCCTCCGTGGGCGACACTTTCTCCGTCACGTAATAGACTTCCTGTATCTTCTGAGCTCCTTTCCTTCGCTCGATCTTAACGAGACTCGTCGTCGTTCCTGGACGTTTTTTAAGAGGTGAAGAAGAAGAAGAGGCGTCATGCGGCGGCGCCAAGAGGTGATGACAAAACACAAAGACAGGCATTAGTGTTAGGAGGAGACGACACAGAGATTAATCAGAGGTTAAAGTACTCCATCGGGTTCTCAGATGGTTGGTACCTTTTTCTGGAGGAGAGACTTTTATCTCATGTTCAACCTCCGACGGACGAATCTTCTCGATCTTCTTAGTTTCTATTTCTTTTAAAGAATGAATCAGTTTTTAATCCAAGACGGTGCGTAGAGATCACAGAAGATCATTTTAAAAGAAGAGAATTTAGACATTTAACAGACAAACATTTAGAAATAACCAGCAAACATTAAATAACACAAAAAACACAGCAAGAAGTAAGACCTCAAAGAGGGATGTAAGACGTTAAGAAACCTGAAGAAGAAGAAAGAGGCAACAGTTCAGTTTGGGTTCAGTTTACAGCCGGTATGAAGACTCCGAACATCACACTCAAAAACATTAAATTGTTGATTGTTCAGAGCAAGATCAGTTCATCCTTGAGTCAAAGTGGACAATTATGCCAAATTTGAAGAAATTCAAATCAAGGCGTTAGCTGAGATATCGCGTTCACGAGGATGGGACGGATGGTAGGCGATTCGCCCAGCAGCAGAGCTATGCTTCCACCATTTTGGACTGAAAGAGACGGCCAGACGCCAGTAAAACATCCGCCTACAAAGAGACGTACAAAAGTAAAACTAAAGTATTTCGTATTTTTTAGTCCAAAATGGCAGCAGCGCTTGTTGTCAAAAAAAAGAGTTTTGTCTCTTTGCTTCTAAACTCAACTGGCGTTAAAGCGGTGACGTAACCTCTGGTTGAATGCATCTGATTGGTCCCTGGTACTCTGCTCGCCGTTTCAAACAGGAAACAACATAGCGCCTGCTCGTAATCTTTCTGTTATTCCGTCTAAACAATCCACCAAAATCTACTGAAAACATTTTAAATGATAAATAGGTGATGGTGCCACCGCTGAGTCGGGTTTCATTTTAGAACTAGATCGTCTAGTTTAACAGGTTTGGTCCAAGTTTCCTGAGGCTGACGCGTCGCGCTGGACGGACTCATTTGAACAACGGACCGTTCCTGCCTTTTCATTTTGAAAGAGTAAAAGCCAATGAGGATACGCCAACACTCGGCCCGGTCAATCTGTCAGACTTTTGCGTTCGTAGAGCTGACCGTCTGAGGTCCTGACAACAATGAATACATTTAAATGATGGTCGGCCTTTTTTCTTTAATCCAAACTAAAATCAACATTCAATGTTTTTGAGCGTGCGTTTCGATGCCCTACGGCGAGTGTAACTGTAACTGGACTGTTACCGACGGTTCACATGCATCAAGAAGACACAAAGAAAGAAAGAGAGGTGTGCCTCGGCTGTACCTTTAGGAAGAGTTTCTTCTACCTCTCGTTTAGGTTTAGCTTCAGGCACCTTCTCAGCTGGTTTATCTACAGAGATCCTCTCTGCTGGTTTCTTAGGCGCCAGTTCAGGTTTTACTTCCTTCTCAGGAGTCCTCTGGTCTTCAGCCACCTTCTGAGGAACCTTTACAGGCTTCCTCTCAGGAGGAACCTTTTCCTCTGGTACTTTTTCTGGAACCCTCTTTGGTATTTCCTCCACTTTCCTCTCAGGAGTCACAACCTTCTCCGGGAACCTCTCAGGGGTCGGAACCTTCTCCAGGACCCTCTCAGGGGTCGGAACCTTCTCCGGGACCCTCTCAGGGGTCTTCTCTGGGACCCTTTCAGGGATCAGAACCTTCTCCGGGACCCTCTCAGGGGTCTTCTCTGGGACCCTTTCAGGGATCAGAACCTTCTCCGGGACCCTCTCAGGGGTCTTTTCCTTCACCTCGGGTTTCCCTGGAGGCCGTCTCTCGGGCACTGCTTCAAGTATTTTCTTCTCAGGTTCAGGTTCAGTCACCACTACCTGGTCAAACACCTTCTGAGGTACTTGTTCAGGCACCTCTTCAGGTACCGGTTTAGGTTTGGGCTTCAAAGCTTTAAGAGGGTTTGACACAAACAACACGCACAAGACATGACTAGAAAGAACCAAGAAACGTGCTGCCGCACAAATAAAGACACATTAAACTCAGCAGGGAGTTACTCAAATGATCCTTCTTAAGCAGAATGAAGTGCTGCTAGTCAAGGTCCTGGAGGAACCAGACCCAAAGGGACTCTGGGGACCTAACTTACATTATATCTAGTACGGAAATAACATCATTTGACCTTATCGTGGTAATTTGAGTAACACAACCCTGCTGGTTCACAGCAGACTCAAACAAAGTCTGATCTTGTTCCTGATGAACGGTCCATCAGGAACGTTTTAAGTACCTTTCTCTTTCTTTGTCGGCTCTTCTTTGGGAGGAACAACTTCTGGTTTCTTGGCAGCTTTCGGAGGCTCGGGTATTTTTTCCTCCATGGGAACTTTAAAGAGCACCATTCACAGACATTAGAAGCTTTTCAATGAGTCCAAGCTGAAGAATTTTGTTAGACACGGACCAACTCAAACACTCTATCGAGTGCAAGACAAGAAGAACTAAAACCGACAAACTGGACGTGCAGCCCCATCGCAGTAACACCGCAGTAACACCGCAGTAACACCGCAGTAACACCGCAGTAACATTGTGTTAGACATTAGACAAAACCAAACCACAGAAGAAGCAGAAGAGGGTTTAAGATGGAGGTAAGAGTTCTGGTTTTAGTGTGACGGGTTACGGTGAAGATGAAGGAGTTTGCTTGCACAAACAAAAAGGATCAATAATCACTCAGGATGAGTTAAAGTAGGATGGTGGAGTTAAGAAGATTAAGAAAACTCCAGAGCCGCATCTCAAACCAGAGACGTTTTTATACCTTTCTTTGGAGGTTCCTTTGGTGCCGGCGTCGGTTCTGGTTTGGTCTTTGGAGGTTCCGGCTTTGGCACTCTAACTTCAGGTTCTGCTTTTTTCACTGCCGGTTCAGGTTTGGGGATCACAGCCAGTTCTGGTTTGGGTTTGGGGACCACTGCTGGTTCAGGTTTGGGTTTGGAGACCACTTCTGGTTCAGGTTTAGGTTTAGGGACCACCGCAGGTTCAGGTTTGGGTTTGGAGACCACTTCTGGTTCAGGTTTAGGTTTAGGGACCACCGCAGGTTCAGGTTTGGGTTTGGAGACCACTTCTGGTTCAGGTTTAGGTTTAGGGACCACCGCAGGTTCAGGTTTGGGTTTGGAGACCACTTCTGGTTGTGGTTTAGGTTTAGGGACCACTGCAGGTTCAGGTTTAGGTTTGGGGACCACTTCTGGTTCAGGTTTGGGTTTGGGGACCACTGCAGGTTCAGGTTTTGGAACTGGAGGTTCTGGCTTTGAGGCGACAGCCTCAGGTTTACGGACTTCTGGTTTAGGTTTTTCTGGTTCTGGTTTCTCTTTCCGAGCCTCTGGTTCTGGCTTTTTTACGGCCGGTTCTGGCTTGATCTTTGCCGGCTCTGGTTTCGCAGCCTCTTCGGGGACTTAAAGCAACATTTAGTTTAGATATAATCAAAGAGAATCAGGACACAGAAGGTCAAAGATTCGCTTCCACACGTGAAGCTGAGAAAACAGACGTCTTAAAACTCGAGACAGAAACACTCCGTTAGAACTCAACCGTCCTAAAAGTCTCTAACATCAACACACACAAACACAACAAGGCAGGAAATACCTTTGGATGGTGGCGGTATCGGCTTCTTTACCGGCACCGGCTTAGCCTCAGGCTCCACCTTCGCCGCAGGTTTGGCTTCGGGTTCTGCTTTGGGAGCCGGTGCGGGCTTAGGCTTCGGTTCTGGTTCTGCTTTGGGAGCCGGTGCGGGCTTAGGCTTCGGTTCTGGTTCTGCTTTCCGTTTGGGTTCGGGCTCAGGCTTAGCTGCAGGCGCCATTTTTTTGGGCTCAGCCGGTACCTGAGGCTTGGGCTCATCTTCAGGTAGGTAACACAGACATTAGCTAACGTTAGCATGCTAGCATCTAAGACCAATCAAGAGACGCTTTGAAGAGCGAGATGAAGAATGAAACTAAGAACAAGTTTACATGAAAAACACTTAAGACCAACTGAAGAGGTGAGAAGCTACGTAGCGGGGAAGACAAGTGAGCTGCTACTGAGGATAAGATGTCAAACAACAAAGTGAAGTACCTTTCTTTGGCACGCCAGGCTTCTCGGCGGGTGGCGTGGGAACGGCGGCGGGCTTCTTAACCTCCTCCGGTTCTTTTAAGATACATTCAAACACACGATCAACCAGAAAGTCACAGAAAACGAGACGAATCTGAGCCACATCGTAACAGAATAGTCAAACATCAGGACAGAGTCATCAGCAAAGAACGGAGATGTTAGAATTCAGACATCTCTACCTTTTAGAGCAGGAACTTTCTTCTTCTCTGGGACTGAAACCGCAGCAACCTTTTCCTCCACCGGCTTCCTGGCCTCTGATACTTCAAAACGTCAGTAAAATTTAGTGAAATTTCATACAGACACAATTATATTGAACTAAATCCACAGATGAACTCATGATTATGCCTCTCTGATGCCAACATCAGAGGTATGTTGGTACCTTTCGGAGGCGACGGCTCCTTCACAGCTGGCGCCGGCTTCTCCTCAGGCTTCTTCTCAGCTTTGGGAACTTAAAGAGACACCGATGGTGTTAGAAACACTAGAAGAGATGCTGAGCATTCGCAGGCGAAGCGGAGAAGCGCAGCAGAAGATAATAAAGACAGAAAAAAGCAAGTACAGTAGATAATAATAATATATAATGAGTCTATCTGTAGCAACAATGAGAGTGGAAGGACAGACGGGTAATTTTGCGTTTTGTGCAGGACAAGGCGCTGAGCTGACTACAAAGAGACAAAACGACTACAAAAAGACAAAACGACTACAAAGAGACAAAACGACTACAAAAAGACAAAACGACTACAAAGAGACAAAACGACTACAAAGAGACAAAACGACTACAAAAAGACAAAACGACTACAAAGAGACAAAACGACTACAAAGAGACAAAACAAATTCAAAGTGACACAAAATTACTTCAAAGAAACACAAAATTACTACAAAGAGACAAAACGACTACAAAGAGACACAGAACGACGAAGGACAGACGGGTAAGGTTTGCGCGGCGCTGAGCTGCAGCAGGAAGCCGTTCAGGTGTTTGGTACCTTTTATTGGCATTTCCTCTCTCATCTCAACTTTCTTGGTCTCCACTTGCTCCTCGATGGCAAATCTGGCAGCTAGTGGACACAGAAACACACCCAGAGTCACCATCACATTATACCAGCCTTTATCATCTGTCATTAAACCTCGTGTTGTGTTACGGACAGAAGCCTTAGATAACGTGGTTTAATATGAGAAGAATCAGAGAGCAGGATACTGACTGATCATCTCCACTCAGAAATGCAAAGTTAAAAGAGGTTAGCAGATTAACTTCAGACTGGTGTTTAGGAACCAGGAGAGGACGTTATAAAGACAGAAGAAGAACCATTAGGAGGTAAAAGACATAAATATGAGACATTAAGAGACAGAGCCGTGGTTCAGAGCGGCTCAGACACTCCTACAGGTATTAACAGGTATTAACAGACAGATAACAGACGTCCTCCAGTGATCTGATACCTTTAGCTGAGGACACCTGCTGAGTTATCGTCTCTTCTGTCCAGCTCTCAAACTCCACTGAAGGTGAGACGACCACAGAAGAAGTGACAGAAGACAACAGACGTGAGACAGTTTGTCCTCCGAAACTCAACAAACACAACGTCGTTTCACCATTCAACAAAGTCTCCGTCTCGTCGTCTCAGAGACGTCTCGTAACTTCACTCATTAATGAGGTGGGACTAAAATAAACCGGCTGAATGTGATTTAGAAAATGCACTTCCTGATTTATGATTTATGATTTAACTGTTAACCTTTCTTGTTGGAAATTCCACTAAACAACAACAAAGAGACACAAAATGACTTCAAAGAGACAAAACGACTACAAAGAAACACAAAATAAATACAAAACGGCACAAACAGCCACAAAGACACACAAGATTACTACAAATGACACAAAACAACTTCAAAGAGACATAAAACGACTACAAAGAAACACAAAACTACAAAGAAACACAAAACAACTACAAAGAAACACAAAACAACTTCAAAGAAACACAAAACAACTTCAAAGAAACACAAAACTACAAAGAAACACAAAACTACAAAGAAACACAAAACTACAAAGAAACACAAAACTACAAAGAAACACAAAACAACTACAAAGAAACACAAAACAACTTCAAAGAAACACAAAACTACAAAGAAACACAAAACAACTACAAAGAAACACAAAACTACAAAGAAACACAAAACAACTTCAAAGAAACACAAAACTTCAAAGAAACACAAAACTTCAAAGAAACACAAAACGACTACAAAGAAACATCAGGAAGTGAATCTTTAAAGAGAAACTAAACCTCTAACAGATCTGATCAGATCTCTCAGCTTGAGCTCAGATCGACGAGACAAAAGACTCTGACGGTGAAACGGCAGGAAGTTAAACTAGTTAGTGAGTGATGGAAGATGGAAGATGGAAGATGGGATGAACGTTAAAAGAGTTAAAAAAGAAGAAGAAGAATTCATCCTCGAAGGTCGAACACAAACAAACAACATGTCAAAATCACATTAAATCAGTCAGACGACGGTGATGATGTTACGATGAACGGAGGAGATCTGGGTACATTCACATTCTGAGACACTTTAAACTATTTCTAACTATTACTATTATTATTATTACTATTATTATTATTATTATTATTATTATTATTATTTAGGATAGAGCGCTGATTTCTCACAGACATTAACTGTCATTATAAATGTTTTATAGTTCCTGTTAGAAGTGGAGTTTAGATAAAGATTCACATTTACGAGCATATCTTCAGAAAATAAATCATCACAATGTTCTCAATCCTCTTTATTATTATTTCCTCATTATCCTTATTATTATTATTTATCCTCATTTACTGAACTCTTTTAATCTGATGAGCAAAATAAAGAGTATATATCAGATATAAAGTTGAAATGTTTTGAATATTGATTATTGATCGGTGTGTCCCTGATAGTTTGTCCCAGATCTGCTCAGATGATGGATTGATGGATGATGGAGTGATAAAGAAGAAGAGTTCTACCTCTCTGCTCCACCTCCACCTCTTCTTCATACTGATACGAGTATTCAGCTGATTCTTCACAAAACAGAAACACCTCGGTTTGATTACGTCATTAAGAACAGAGACTTTAAATACATCCGCAGATTAGATTAGATGAGATTAGATATCATTAGATTAGATTAGATTAGATTAGATTAGATATCATTAGATTAGATTAGATTAGATTAGATTAGATTAGATTAGATATCATTAGATTAGATTAGATATCATTAGATTAGATTAGATTAGATTAGATTAGATATCATTGGATTAGATTAGTTTAGATATCATTAGATTAGATTAGATTAGATTAGATTAGATTAGATTAGATATCATTAGATTAGATTAGATTAGATATCATTAGATTAGATTAGATATCATTAGATTAGATTAGATTAGATATCATTAGATTAGATTAGATTAGATATCAT